>JAESVK010000377.1:3798493-3813727 GCA_017140935.1 Hamamelis virginiana | reverse complement strand
GCCGCCTGAGTTCTGAGACTTCCCGGCCGCCGCTGACGTGCGTCATAGCGGATGGGATTATGAGTTTTGCTATTGATGTTGCCAAAGAGATTGGGGTTATGGGGATTGCTTTTCGAATGTCTAGTGCTTGCTATTTATGGACTAATTTCTGTATTCCCCAGCTTATTCAAACTGCCCAACTTCCCTGCAAACTGCAAAGGTATTTTTCCCACTTTTGCCTTCCCTTAATTAAAAGGCTATCATACCATATTTAGCGTTAAATGCCATTTTATACCGACTAAGCTTTAATGTGAATTTTCTTTGTCTTCCGTTTTTTCTTTTTCTTTTTTTTCTCATGAAGTTTATTGAACTTCTAAGTTAGATCAAAAGGTCAGAGCCACATTAGTTCAGTGGCAGCACCAACTCCCAATCAAAATTTTTTATTTTTATTTTTATTTTGTATTTTATTCTCTCTTAAATTTTAATATATCATTTTCTTCTCACATCATTTTTTTTAGGATTAATTTTGTTTTAGTACCACAAACTTTATATTGATTTTTATTTCAGATCATAAACTTTTTTTAGACTCGATTTAATACTAAATTAGAAGTTATAATTTCAATTTGAACCAAACAGTGACTTCGTTACTCAAAATTGACGGAAGTAGCATGTGACTCATCCGACCAGCCTACGTAGCAATGACGTGGCGTGATTTGGCATAATTTTTCTCCAAAATTGTGCACGTGCTTAGCACGTGATGCTAAGCCCTCTTAAACTACAACATTTCATTTGTTTTGGGGGAAAGAAATTGCTTCTTCCCAAACTGTTCATTAAACCATAGTTCACCGTCTGCAACTAGAACAAACCAAATGAAGAAGATAATTAAATCCCCGTTTTCACAGTCCTGAAGAACAACGTCATTCTCAAGAACATCTTCCTCCTCGACAACCCACCTTCCACCTCCGATCTCAAATCAATTTCATCCATCGACAAATCGGATAAAAAAATAGAAGAAATCTTGACCGTCAGACAACAGAAACCCAAATTGAACGTGGCTTATGTTGAAGATGCCTGCTGGAAAAAAGTTTTAATGAAATATTTATTGACAAACGTGCCGTTCTATTTATCTCATATGAAATTTTTATACCATCTCTGTCCTGACAACATACATTGTCTAGGGATGTCAATTTTGCGGGTTCATCCGGGTACCCGTCCTGTCCCATCCCGTCCCTATTGGGACGGGTTTGAGGTCATCATAATAGGGTTAGGGTCAGGTTTGAGAATTTTTTTAAAAATCCTATGGGATTTGAGATGGGTTTGGGATGAGGGCTTAAAAACCCGCCCCGTCCCGATTATATATGTTTATGCATTTTTATTATATTTATTTTATAGGTATTTTACAATTAAGTTTTTTCTTAATAAAATGAAATTTCAATCATGCCCTTTAAGGGGTTTAATTTATTTTACTCTTAGAAGTAACAATTATCTTTAATGTTCATCAATGTATTTTGTATTTTTTTAAGCGTTAAGAAAAGTATAAAGAAAATAGTGAATGAGACGGGACGGTAATGTGATGGGATCTTTTAATTGAGACGGGAATGAGATTTTCAATCCTGACCACGAAAATGGGATGTGGTTTTCTTAAATGGGACGGAGTTGGAAAAGGGGTGATCTGTCCCAAACCCGTCCCATTGAAATCCCTAAATCACTCTCTCTCTCTCTAACCCACTGACCCACCTCCATGGTTGAGCTGCAGAACCATAACTGAGAAGAAGAAGCAGAGAAGGTGGGTTTCGTTTTACCCAAAAAAAATAAAAATAAAAACTGATGAATCATTGAGGACCGAGAAGAAGAAGAAGAAAGAGGAGGTGGGTTTCATCTTCACGCATGATACCCAATCAGTTTCATAGTCCTATATATATATATGGATCAATTTCTTTGAACATTGATATTATATATATATATATGTGTGTGTGTAGATCTGGGATCTTACAGAAGAAGCCGAGTCTAGTGCTTGCTAAGCAATATACTTGTATATACGTGAATATATCCATATGTCTTTGGGTTCATCGAATGGATCAATTTTGGTTTTTTTTTTCCAAGCATATATTATTAAACATCAATCTGCTATGAATTTGGTTTTGGATCTGGGGGTTAAACATCAATTTGGGTTTGGATTTGGGGTTATAGATATGATGTTTCTCTTGTTTAGAGTAAGGATAATTTTGTAATTATGATGAAGTTCTTGTTATATTACCTTGTGCAAACAAACAATGAAACAACATAATGGAAAAGTTTACAGTACGTCTCTCCTTCCCTCCTATCTAAATCATTCTCTCTCTCTCTAACCCACTGACCCACCTCCATGGTTGAGCTGCAGAACCATAACTGAGAAGAAGCAGCAGCATCAACCGTAGAAGAACAGAGAAAGTGGGTTCGTTTTTTAAACCCCCCAACAAAGAAAGCCTGCTGAATCATTGAGGACCGAAAAAAAGAATAATAATAATAATAATAATAATAATAAGAGGAGGAGATGCCACGTCACGCCACGTCATTGTCACATAAGCTGGTTTGATGAGTCATGTGCTATTTTCGTTAATTTTGAGTAACAGAGTCACTATTTGACTCAAATTGAAATTATAATTTTTAATTTGGTCCTAAATCAAGTCCAAAAAAAATTTATGGTCTGGATTGAAAATCAATATAAAATTAGTGGTACTAAAATAGAATTAATCTATTTTTTTTACATTTATTTTGAGTATTTTTCAGGCTAATGTATCAAATTTTTGTTATAATTTTTTTCCTTTTTTATATCCTCTCAAACTAGAGTTCGGATTCTCTCCTTATTTTTATCTCCTAACATCTTCCATTGGATTCTGATTATTGATCTATCTTTTTCTTATTTTTTTACTGCTAGGTGATACTTTTAGCAACATGTCAGCTTCCTATTGAATCTCATTTCTTAACCTATCCTATCTATTTCATTTCTTAAATTTTTGTGATCAATAAATCATCCAAGGTATAGCCTTACCCGCCCAAAAAAAAAAAAAAAAAAAAAAATTGCCCAAAATTAAAAAATAAGGGCCTATTTGGATAAGTTTTTACTTTTTATTTTTTTACTTTTAAAAGTAAAAAGATAAAAATTTTGAGTGTGAAAAATTTAATAGTTATTTTAAAAAATTAAGATAGTAATAAATTATTGCTTTATCAACTTTTAAAACAAACTATATAATTTTTGCCCTATAAAAAATATAAAACACTTACATTTTTTTACTTTTAAAAATAAATAAAAAATTAAAATTAAAAGCTTATCCAAACGGCGGACTCTTTTCTCGGCTTTTCTATGAAGAGATAAGATGCGGAGACTTTCCATCTTCAAGGGCCTCGAATAAAATACAGCTCAGCATGTTCTAACACGATTGAGCTTACTTTTTGGGTTGGGATAAGTAGAGAAGGGTATATAATCAAGACATATGAAAAATAGGGGGCGGAAGTGAAATATAACAAAATAGAGGTAAATTTACAATTTCCTCTTCTATATTTTCACAATCAACGGCCCAGATTGCATATGAGAAGTGGTGAATTCGCTATCTTTTGCCCTAGTTGCGGCGATGCCACTCGATTTACAGAAACCCTAAATTGAGACCTATATATATGTTTCCTACTCTTCTCCTCTCACATATCTCATCCCCTTATGGTTAGGGTTTTTTTTCCATCTTCTGTATCATCTGAGCGATGTTTCTTGCTGGTCTGAAAATGGGAAATATGTATTTCGAAAATCCGTGGGAGTGGGAGGTTAGGTAAGACAAGCCAACATCTCTTTTGCTTTCTCGTGAGAACGGGTAAAAGTGAAATTGAGTTACTGATTTCGTCTTGCCTACACCTCCCATTCCTATTGTTTTCGAGGTTTTACCGATCCCTTTTCGCATCCTGCTTCAGTTCCTACACTTTATTACAGTAGATTTACAGATCCTACAGGTTTGTATATATATATATATTTCACGTCGATTTCTTTGTATACTGTTCCTCTTGAGTTAATTCCTCTCCGGTTCATCTGCTGAGAAATGATTGAGTTTATGCGTTCAAATCAAGGCTCTCTGTAAGGGACGTCAACTAAAACAAATTTGTAACATAGAAAATTCAGATCTGTTTGCAGAACTCATAAAAATATAAAGCAATTTTTTTTTATTTTTTTTTTTATTTTCAGTTTTGACATTTCTTTCTTGTTTTTTTTTTTCCTTGCTTTCAAAGAATAATTTAGCCAAAAACATTTTTTTTTTCAATTTTTTTAAATTATAAATCAGAATATTATTACTGAAATATATGTTTATTATATTTTCTCTGTTTTTGAACTCTGAAATTAAAAATCTATTTTCGGAGTTCGTAGACATGATTTATTACATGAAGATAGCATATGAAGTAGGCGAGAAAGTCAGATTGTGGCCTGCTTTTTAAGACAGTACTTTTTGTTACACTATTCCCTATTCTCATAAATATTTTACTGTGAATTCTTGAATCTTCACTGGACTGGTCGAATTATCAGTGTTATTAGCATGTAATTCAGTAATTTTGCATTCTCAATTATGTGGACTGTTTTCTTTATTATTATGATCTGTTCTAATGCAGGTGAGGTTCTAGTTTAAGAACTATAATTTGGAATTTTATTTCATTTCTGCTGATAATTTTTACACTCCAATGTAATTTTAGCTTTGATTCAAATGGTAATATTTTGATCGAATAGGATATTATATCTTGGACCCCTAATGGTTATGCGGTGAGATAATTTATTCTCTTATGTTTGAACCAAATATCTAACTCTGTAACTTTGTAACTTTTTAAAAAAGAGTATGAATTCTATTTAAGAAATCTTAATTTAATTAAGAAATCTATATATATATATATATATAATCGACACACACGGACAGATAATCAATCTATAACAGAGTGGCAGCCTCATCAAATTTGATTGAGGTTCATCATTTATAGACAAAATGAGATAATTTTTGTGACAATCCAAACCTTTCTATGACTTAGGAATGTCTTATTTGAGAGAGAGAATGCTCGATATAAGTGATAATGTAGGAATATTTTGAATAAAAGACCCTTTATCTAAAAATAGACATCATTTGTTTCTCTTATACACAGTATCACTGTCCATTAAAATTAAGTAGATATATAATATTTTGTGTCATTGATCTCTTTGAAATTTAGGAATGTACCCATTCCAATTGTCGATAAATTTATTTCAGTGATGTAAATCAATACACGAGTCCACCAATTAATGAGCTCACTACCATAATTTATCCTATGTATATTTTTGTATATTCCTCTGTTCAGTTGCCAAGAATTGGTTTATTCTTTTACTGTAAGGTATCGTTTGGTTAGTGGGTAAGGAATTCTATTTTTGGGATTGGTCCATTACTTGGGATTGGGAATGGGAACGGGAATGGGAATGGGAATGGGAACATGTCTTCTTACAAACCATTCCCACGTTTGGTAGCATGGGAATCAAGAATAGGATTACCAAGTACTTTCCATTCTTTTGTTTGTCTGACAAGGTAATATCACAACAAATACATGATAATTATCAAATTACCCTTTCTAACGCCAAGAGAAACAAATGGTTGTCTCCCCCATTGAAATTGCCCCTTCTGCTGCATCTAAGATCAAAGTAGAGAAAATTGAGAGAAAGTAAATAATCAACAGAATTTCAAGTTTAAATACCACATCACCCAATTTCTTGGGTACAAATTAGTTTCTCAACATGAAAAAATAAATAAATAAATAATAATAAAAAACTAATAAAAGGAAAACATAGAAGTTCTGTTCAAAGCCCAAAAGGCTTAAATTTGAACAAGTGGCCGACACAATTCCAGGCAATATCATTCATTTTCCCTTCATATTTACGAAAGTACCAAGAGAAAAATGGTTTTGTCATACAAGAAAAATGAATGGAAGAAACATTTGCAAATATCAACATCCCAAATCAAAAACCTCGGAATTTACATAAAACCTGCCAATAAAGTTCAAATCTGGGGTTCCTTTGGAGTTCGGATCTGCTACACAAAGAAGAAGAAGAAGAAGAAGAAGAATAAGAAGGCGGTGTACCATCAGCAATGGTCTCAACCGCCACACCTGGTTCAACATTACCCCGACGAGAGCCTTTCCCAGGAATGGATAATCAAACCCACCGACGAGATTGGGTTTCACTTTACCCTGGTAGGGGGGAATGCAGGGTGCTCAGGAATAGTGCGCAACAAACAGTGGAAAGGGGTTTCATTTCCATTTCCCTTTCCCTTTCCCTTTCCCGAGAACCAAACGGTGCCTAAACAGCTGCATCCTGAAATCATTGTGTATTGTGATTTCTTTACCCCTCAAGATTTCAAGATTAGACTACGTCAAAAAAATATTACAAGATTAAACTGAATTAATTTATTCTTCTTCTGTAAACAGTTCCTTTCAGGTACTTTTCTTATATTTCAAAACAAGAAATTGCTTTCCTCTGTTGAAGTTATTTGCTATTTTTCAATGCAAGAAAAGTACTCCTCCGCTAGACTTAATGCCTACAAGTTAAAACAATGAATTCAACAATTAATTACCAAATGTGTAGCTCTAGATTTTGAGCAACAAAAGCTAATCAGTTTTTCATATCAACAGTGTGTTAACATATTGCAGGAAATGGCATGGATGAACCTGTAACGTGCGTGCCGGGCATGGAGGATTTTCTCCGGCGCCGAGATCTCCCAAGTTATTGCAGAGTCAATGACCCTACTGATCAAATTTTACAATTCTTTGTGAAAGAGGTCTTTAAAACCTCACGTGCTGACGTGTTCTTGCTCAACACGTTTGAAGACCTAGAAGCACCCATTCTTTCTCATTTACGTTCGCACTTTCCAAAACTCTACACCATTGGACCTCTCCACACCCACCTCAAAACTAGGCTCGTAACAGAAACGACTTCCTCACAATCTTCCAACAGTCTTTGGCAAGAAGACAGGAACTGCATGAAATGGTTGGATGCAAAACCATTAAAATCTGTGATCTATGTAAGCTTTGGAAGCGTAACGGTCGTTACAAGAGAAGAGATAATGGAGTTTTGTTACGGTTTAGTCAATAGTAAGAAGTTTTTCTTGTGGGTCATACGACCGGACTCCGTCATTGAAAAAGAAGAGGGCCATCAGATTCCGACAGAGCTCTTGGAAGGGACGAAAGAGAGGGGATACATGTTGGGTTGGGCCCCGCAAGAGGTGATCTTGGCCCATCCAGCCTTTGGTGGGTTTTTGACCCATAGTGGGTGGAACTCGACATCGGAGAGTATAGTTGCAGGAGTGCCAATGATATGCTGGCCATATTTAGGAGACCAGCATGTGATCAGTAGGTTTGTGAGTGAGGCTTGGAAGATTGGGTTGGACATGAAAGATAGGTGTGATAGAGTAACGGTTGAGAATATGGTAAATGAAGTGATGGAGGTGAGAAAAGAGTAGTTCATCAGATCAGCAGATATGATTGCAAACTTGGCGAGGAGATCTGTGAGTGAAGGTGGATCCTCTTACTGTAATTTGGACCGTCTGGTTGAGGATATATGATCGATTGGTATGCGAGCGGCTAATAGCTAAAGGTAGTTCGGATTGTCTGGACAGAAATATATATAGCCTACAATGCTTTTGGCCATAAAACACGACTATACATGGCCTGAAACTCATCTTTATTAATTTTCATAAAGGATAATACTCTCATATTGCCTTGTAATTGATCTCATCAGATGATTTGTGTGCTCTTAGATTATCTTTGGGATTGTAATTGTTTTTGTTGTTGTGTTTTTAGGAATAATAATAATAATAAAAACTAATTCCTTTTGTCTTACATCTTTAAGATAGTGATCCACTTGACTTCTCCTCTCTAACATGTTGGTTTTAGTTAGTGAGCCTCCACTTGATTTTTCTTCTCTTCAATCTGACTTTCTAAGATTTTAACCATTTTGATTATGCATTGAGGTACATACTCCATACAGATTAAATTCGATTGATATCAAATACTCCAGACCAGGGACGTAGCTAGGATTTGTAGTTAGGGTGGGCGAAACTTTAAAAAAATGAAATTTAAAATTTCATCTTTTAAAAGTAACATGAAAAGTATCTATCAAAACTAATAAAATATCTTATAGTTAATGCACAAAAACACTAGTAAATGAAACATAAATCATCAAAAAATAATTCATATTAATAAAATATTCACTGATAAATTACAATTGTTCCCTACGAGTCTTCATTTTTTGAAAGTGTTGTATGATAATCTCATTATCAATGCCATAAAGTATGTCTTTCTCAATATATCCAATCAAGCTATCATTCATTAATTGATCACCTATCCGGTTGCGCAATCAACTCTTCACAATTTTCATTGCAGAAAATGTCCCATCTACAGTGGCAGTCGCAACTGAGAGGGAAAATTAAGTAAAGTAATGGATATACTATGTTTCTTTTTATTTCAACCATTTTTTGAGCTAAAGCACCAATCCCTTTCAATTGTGAAAAGTCACTAGAAGAGCGCCTATCAACAATATAATTCTCAAGTTGATTGTTAAGCATAGCAAGATCGAATGCAGAAATTTAATTTAATAAAAATCTCAATTTGTTTTTATTATATCTTTATCTTAATTAATACTAATATTCAACAGGTAATTTCAATAGTGTGGGCATTTAATTAGGTGAAGAAAACTATAGATTTCTTCCGTCTACAGTACTTTAATTTTTAATGTTTGGTTAGGGTTATCTATGTTTCTCACATAAATAAGATTCACGTGTTGGCGATGTAGACAAATTTAATACTTGTATTTGTTTTTTTTTACCATATTAGTCATGTTTTTATTGCCAGACTAGCAGGTTGTATTTGTTCAATAGAGCTCTTAAGTCTTAACCATGTTTGGAGTTTAGTTTTTCATCATTTAGCTCAAAGCTCAATTTATTTAATGTATAACAAAAATCGTAGTGATCCAACGGCTAGATTTTAAGAAATGTCACTATAAAAAACTGTTATGTTTTTAATTAATAAAAAAAATAATTCTTCAAAATGATGTTTTTCAAAAATTAACCGTTGGATTACTCCAATTTTTTTTTCATATATAACAAACATAAGACAAATATTTAATCTAACGGTCAGTTTATCAAAATATTTGACCTATAATGGTGTTTTAACGAGGTGTAAACATATATATTAAAATAAGATATAAAGAAACGTGACACATATATATATACCTGATACGGTACGGAAATACAGAGATACAAAATAAAAAATTAAATGTTGAATGTCATACAAAAAGCCCTAATTTAAAAATAAATAAATAAATAAATTTAATTATTTCGTTTTACATACCTTATACCGCGCCCAATCCTCCCTCAGTCCCTCTTCTCATCTTCAACTCTTGTACAGAATACAGGTTACAGAGGCTGAGAGGCACTACCCCACGAGCTCCTCAATTAGTCAATGCCAATATACCATCATCGTTGCCGACTTGCCGGTGAGTTACTCTTTGTTTATTTTTTTTCATGTGTGAAATATTGGATTGAGTCTTTGAGAGGATTCTTGATTTCTTGGCATTATTTTATTTTTATTTTTTTTCCTCCACCTCTTCATGAAAATGGAGCTGTCTGACTGTCTCCAACTTGTCACTTCGGAGTTTGTGATTTGATTTGGAGGAGAGAAAAGTCAGAAAACAAAACATGCACGCAACTGAGTCGGTGACTTAAAATAAATTTTTTTTTTCCCAAATGCCAGGGCTACCAGCTACGTTCTTGCGCAGTTGCGCGACTAACCACTGTGTATGGAAATTGGAGAGTGAAATTTTACAAGTTTTTATAAAGAATTCGATACAATGACATATTATGATGTATGGAAATTGAAAAGTGAAATTTTACCAAGTTTTTATAAAAGAATTCGATAGAATGAGAGTCGAAGAATGATGATTAAAATGAATGATTGAATATTTTATTTATTTTTAAATATAATATTGTCACCTGAATGCAACTACAAATGAAGACACATCGAGAGTAAGAATTTGAACCGGAGTCAGATGGATCAAAGAGTACTTTCTCCTCATGTACTCATCTTCCCCCTACCAGCACCAAGCCACGTAAACTCCATGCTCAAGCTGGCCGAGCTTCTCTCCCTCGCTGACATTCAAGTCACCTTCCTCAACTCCGACTACATCCACCGCCGCCTCCTCCACTACTCCGATGTTCAGGCCCGTTTCGCACACTATCCCGGATTCCGCTTCGAAACCATTTCCGACGGGCTCCCAGCGGATCACCCGCGTTCCGGCGAACGGATCCTGGAGATATTTGATTCGTTACAAGCCATAACAAAGCCACTTTTTCGAGAGATGCTGATTTCCGGTCGCCTGAGTTCTGACAACCGGCCGCCGCTGACCTGTGTCATAGCAGATGGGATTATGAGTTTTGCTAACGATGTTGCCAAAGAGATTGGAGTTATGAGCATCTCTTTTCGTATGATTAGCGCTTGCTGCTTCTGGGCTTATTTCTGTATTCCCCAGCTCATTCAATCTGGCGAGCTTCCCTTCAAAGGTATTTAGCAAATGCTTAACAAATCCTACTCTCTAGATTTTCACTAACTAAATACATAAATCAAATCCAGGAAATGACATGGACCAGCTTGTAAGTTGCGTGGCAGGCATGGAGAGTTTTCTCCGGCGGCGAGACCTCCCGAGTTTTTGCAGAGTCAATGACCTGGATGACCCAATTTTACAATTCTTTCTAACAGAGACTCGTAAAACTCCTCATACCGATGCACTCCTATTCAACACATTTGAAGACCTAGAAGAACCCATACTCTCACAGATACGTTCTCATTGTCCAAATCTCTACACCATTGGCCCTGTCCACGCACACCTCAAAACCAGGCTCAGGCTCGCAACTGAAACGACGTCCAACAATCTTTGGGAAGAAGACAGGAACTGTATGATGTGGCTGGACGAAAAACCGTTAAAATCTGTGATCTACGTGAGCTTAGGAAGTCTAGCAGTCTTTACAAGAGACGAGCTCATGGAATTTTGGTACGGTCTAGTAAATAGTAAAAAGTCATTCCTGTGGGTCATACGACCGGACTCCGTAATTGAAAAAGAAGAGGGCCATCAGATTCCGGCAGAGCTCTTGGAGGGGACGAAAGAGAGGGGATACAAGTTGGGTTGGGCTCCACAAGAGGAGGTCTTGGCCCATCCAGCCGTTGGTGGGTTTTTGACCCATAGTGGGTGGAACTCGACATTGGAGAGTATAGTTGCAGGAGTGCCGATGATATGCTGGCCGCACGTTGCAGACCAGCAGGTGAATAGTAGGTTTGTGAGTGAGGTTTGGAAGATTGGGTTGGACATGAAAGATAGGTGTGATAGAGTAACAGTCGAGAATATGGTAAATGAAGTGATGGAGGTGAGAAAAGAGGAGTTCATCACATCAGCGGAGATGATGGCAAAATTGGCAATGAAATCTGTGAGTGAAGGTGGGTCTTCTTACTGTCAATTGGACCGTCTGATCGAGGATATTAAATCGATGGGTAGCTAAAACTTGTGTGTGAAAATGAAATACTTTGCTCGCATTTATTTGTTAGCTGGAGAAATGTTTAGTTGTTGAACTTTGATATTCCAATAATTTCATTAAAGTATTTTATGCTTGGTGGTGTGCTCTTTGTTGTCTGGTGATGGTGCTATTTGAAAAAGCATAGCGAAACGGCACCATCATATTATAAAACCAAATAAGCAAATAAATAAATAAATAAATGCACTATCACCTAGCCAAAAAGCACCGGACAACAGCAGTCCAAATAATAATAATAATAATAATAATAAAATCATGCCACGCCACCTACTACTTAGGGCATCCAGAGTGCGTGAATTAAGTACTGTATTAATGTCAGAAAATGTGCAGAAGGGTGGGAAAACAGCTCCAATGCTAGAGTTAAAGCAACGATGATATCATCTACTCGAATTTTTTTCAATGTTATCAAACCTGGCCTGTTCAGTCGGTTGAACCTGAATCGGTCTCTTCTCCGATTAATTTATCCCACAAAAATTCATTCAATTCAAAAACCGTTCAAGGCAGTTGAACCGGTCAACTTGGTTAAAAAACCGGTCAATCCTTCTTTTTTTTATTTTTTAATTAAGGTAATAAAATGACTAAAATAGCCCCAATTTTTTTAAAAATCTCTTAAAGCCAAGAATGCTAAAAAGGCAAGTTAGTTTTAAAAAATCCCAAATAGCTAAAAAAAACCCAAGTACCGAATTTAATAATACAATATTCTTATCTTGCATTTTTAAAAATATATATAATAAAGATTGATCAATAGTAATTATCAATTTTGATGACTGCACATAAATTCAAATATATGAATTGATTGTACAAACATTTAAAAAAAAATTATATTTTGAATCATTTACAGCTTTTATTCTAATAAATAAATAAATAAATAGAAAATAATATATTTATGACATTACGGTTCAACTCAATTGACCCAACGGTTGAACCGGTTGACCCTTAATCCGGTAACTTTTTCGGTTCGATGAACGGTCCAAGTTTTAAAACAATGATTTTTTTTCATGCTTGGGTGATGAGTCATGATTTCGATCCTCTGCACATCACCCAAATGAGAAAGCAGAGCATTCAGATTTCAAATTATGATACATCATCCAAACATACCCAAGTCCAAGTAGAGGATCCAGACTCACTTAAGTTAAAGTGGTGGCTTTTAATTGGGCTTTGTCCTTTCCCAGCACCCTCCCAAAAAAAAAAAGTGCCTATCTTATTCCATTTTTTATTCAATCCAACAAACATGCCTTAATACAAGGGCTTTAGCATGATCACCGATAGGAATTTAGCACAAATAGTGGCTAAATTTAAGGGGAATTTGGCCAAAGGTCCTCTCATTTATGAGATTTTCATGTCAAAATCCTCTCAAAGATCTTTCATGCCAAAAGTCCTTTTGGTATGAATTGGACAAAAATGTCATTCATTTCCCAAATAACCTTCAACCCCAACCTGGAGTTCACTATCTTGGACATTCAAGGTCACTATGCCGGAACTCCGATTTCCTACATTGGAACCCTGAGTTCCGAACCCTGAGTTCCTACACCGGAATCGCAGTTCACTACATCAAAAAAAAATTTAAAAAAATATATAAGAAAAAACAATCTCTTTCTTTTTCCTCCATTTTCTCATCAATCAAACAAAAAAAATTAATTTTCCTAATGAAAATCTATTTTTTTCCCTATATTTTTCAAACAATCTAACCAGAGATTAATCCAAAAAAAAAAGAGAGCTCACCGGATAACGGGCTTGAGTTGATGCTACTCAATGTTGCACAAGTCATATGACATTATTCAATAGTCAAATTTGAACTTGATCACCCCCGAATCAATGAGATCTTGAATTCGATGTCTTAGATCGAGACATCTGTCAATTCGGTGACCGATGGCTCCCAGGTGGAAAACACATTTTTCTTCTTAATTGAACCAAACGACTTTGGCATCGATAGTTCTAGAATGACCGGCAAGTCGATGAGAAAATGGAACTGTTCTTCCACAAATGGTTGTCGGCAAGTTGATGCTCATGTAGATTGGCCGGCGAGTTGATGCAGGTGCAGATCGACTGGCGATGAAGATTAATCTCACCGCTGTTCTCCATCAGACGCCAACAACCATTAGTGTTTGTCTTAATTTTGGTTTGTAGATTTGCATATCAGACGTCAGTATTTTTAGTTTTGGTTGGCGATGATGTTGTCGGCATCTGCAACACCAGTTATGAGCTCTACTTCTTGTTCTTCCTCCATGCACATCGTCAACATCATCATCACTGATCTCTATCGATCTTCACACCACGCCGAGAGCTCTATTCACACTTCAAGCTCCACGAAGAATTTTGCTGGCGGGAGCTTTGGATATGACTTTTAAAAGTCATATTGAGAAAATAGGGGTCTATTTACTTCGTGAAAATTTTCACAATTTTCATTTTCATTTTTAATAAAAAAAAAAAATGGCCTAAAAAATGCGTTTACTTGTAAAAAATGAAAACTATTTTCAAGAAAATGAATTCAGTTTTTAAGAAAATATGAAAACATCAAAAAGACGTTTTTTGTATTTTCACAAAAACTGAAAACAAGGATTATATCGTAGCAATGCTTATAAACATGGAAAAAAATATGTAGACCAACTATAAAACCAAAAAATGAAAATAATAAAACATATGGAGATAATATATAGTTTTAGTAAACACATTTACACTATTTTTAAATTTTGAAAACAGTTTAATTTTTGCGAAGTAAGCACATTTTCTAAATTTTGAAAACTTAAAATGAAAACTGTTTTTAAAAAATTTTCACAGAAAATAAAAATTATAAAAATTTTCACGAGTATACAGGCCCTAGAACCTCAAGTAATAAAATAATTTTAAATATGACTTTTAAAAGAAAAAATCTCATAAAAGGACTTTATGCATTGAAGGGTCCTAAAATAGGACTTTTGGCCAATTATTTTTAATGAGACGTATGTGCATTGTCACAAATAGCAAATGGACATACCATAAGCAATAGGAATTTAGCACGATCCATAATGACAAAAATAGAAAGAGAATCGTTCAAGCTTAAACTTCAGCGAGCATAAAAGGCAAGTGGCTCATAACTTGACACAAGTGATTCATTTTCCATCACGAAAGAAATTTTGAAAAATCTTTAAACATCCCAATCAAAAATTATTTCAAACATATGTCTGGAAAATGCGTTAGATAAGTATAACTAAATTAATTTTTTTTCTATTTTTGGGATAATAACATACAGTGACAGTAACAATGATGGCAAGTTGCAGCGTCTTGTGTAGGCAAGGGAAACTCCGGTCAAGCTCAGCCTTCCCGGTGCTATATATATATATATATATACCCAAAAGAAGTTTATAAAAGCAGCACGGCAGCACATAAAGAAATAAGATTTTGAAGTAGAGTGATGAAGATGGATCAACGGCCACATCCTCCCCACGTACTCATCTTTCCCTTACCAGCGCAGAGCCACATGAACAACATGCTAAAGCTAGCGGAGCTTCTTTCCCACGCTGGCCTTCTTGTCACCTTCCTCAACTATGACCACCATCACCGCCGCCTTCTAAAGTACTCCGATGTTGAGACCCGATTTGCTCGGTATCCCGGGTTCCGGTTTGAAACCATATCCGATGGGCTTCCAGAGGAGCATCCGCGTGCCGGCGATCGA
>JAESVK010000377.1:3563940-3753493 GCA_017140935.1 Hamamelis virginiana | reverse complement strand
TGGTGTCTTGACTGTTACTGTTCCTAAAGAGGAGGTGAAGAAGCCTGGTGTTAAAGCCATTGAGATTTCTGGTTGAGAAATTTAAGTGTGTTATCTTATGGTCACAATAAATTTATATTATATATGAAGTAAGAGCATCTCCAATGCAAAAGCCAAATTTGACAATCAAAAAGCACTAGTTGATGCCAAATTCTAAGCCCATTTGACATCAGCTAGTGCCAAATAGACTTAAAATTTGTCATCAACTAGTGCTTTTTGGATGCCAAATTTAGCTGTTGCATTAGAGATGCTCTAACTATATGAGTGTGTTTGATTGAGTGATGAGAGTTCTGTTCTGTTGAGAGAATTCTATATTCTACCTGTTTCTTCAGCAATCATGTACTTTGTCAGTCATGTTATAACTCAATAATAAGAAGTTTGTCGTGAAAATTAAAGTAAAAGTACCAAATAAAAGAAATGGATAAATTTTATTACTGATGATAGTCTTACAAAATCTACATTCAATTTTTCTGACTTTACCTTTCAATTTTCTCTCTCGCTTATCATCTGAATCTTTTCTTCTCTCTTTTCACTACTTCTTTTCACACTTCTGAGAGAGACGATACCGAATTTACCTTGAGAGAGAGTTGCTCAAGAGAGTCGATCAATCTATGAGTCGTCACCAGAATAGTCTATCGCAAAACAGTATTGGACCTTTATAGGATTAACAGTGGGTAAAGCCACCAATCAATCTGTGCCGCGTGTTCCCAAACAGGCCATCCATGGGAAGCACTGATGGACCTTTGTAGGACTTGCACTGGGTTGGTAAAGCCCACGCTTGCACAACATCCAGGTCAGTGTTTTTAGAACAGGTCCTGTCAAGTTGGGCCTGTCCATTTAAGTTAAATCGCACGGATAAAACAAGGAGAGCATACAATACAGATAGTTTATGTAAAATTTTTCTGTTTGAAAATATACGACAATATATGCATCCACTACGTATATATGAGTTAATTAAATTTACTTGTTTGAAAATCATATTAGATACAGACAATATATAAATTTACCTATTTGATAATATATGGCAATTGATTCTTCTTTTTTTTTTTTGGGCAAAAAACCAATTTTTAAAAAATTCACAATCAGGATGTATAAATGAGGGCAAATCTGTCATAAGCTATATAATTTATCTCTGTCATGAATCAAGTTTCCTATAGGGGGTTTGGATATACAACCTATATACTAAGAGGTTCTTGGATAAATAACCTTTTTTATAAAATGATTTATGAATGATTAAAGCCAACCTGATGATGGGCTGAGATTGGGCCAAAATTAATAATAGAATATTTTTCAACATTGTCCAATTGTTCCCTTTGCCTTGGTATATCCTAGTAGGATAGCAAATGGGCCTAGTCTGAAATGGGCCCGTTTGGCCTGAAATGTGAGCATGCTTAGTTATGCTTTATTTTAATTAAGATGAGTTTGGGCTCAAAGCTTAGTTAAAGTATATGTGACACTGACTAGATTCTGCCTCAACCATAGGGATTGTTTAAAAATATAATAATTTGGCTCACTAAAATCGAGTCTAACAAATTTTTATTTTCCAAACAATTTACATTAGTAGGATTATTGGTTAGCTGATACTGGGGAGGGGAAGCAACAGATGGGTCAATTCTCATCTATGAGGAATAAAGCCGAGAATCTCATCCCGAAAGAGACATGAATCACTAATTCAAAGCTCATGTGAGTTAGTTTATTTAAATATTAAACAATAATAAATAAGCATATCTATTAATCTATTGCAATATAGTTTATTAATATATAAGAAATGCCATAATTACAAAGAAAGGCCCCTTGAAGTCATCATAACTCACAATTGAGAAGTGATTTACATGATTGCTTAGGGGCATGCTACCCACAATTAGTGAACAGATAGATAGGCAGCATCAATATGAGTTTTTAGTGTCAAGTTGTTGATTGCTTTTCTTGCGGAGACTTTCCATGAAATTTAAAAACAAAAAAAAAATGATCAAAATTTAATAATCAAAGATGAAATTATAAATTATTATGGTTGCTGCATCCGGTGCTTTCAATGATCAATTAAAACAGCTAAAAACCACAACATCGAATGATTGCAAAAGCATGCACAGGTTGTCTTAATCGCCATAAATTAAAGACACGATCATATGTTTGACTTATTAAAACAACTCACCTCCCTAATTTTAATTTGTCTTACTGATTGTCTCCATAAGAGTCTGTTTGTTTCCTGGGAATTATAGATTCCTGGAATCTTATCAAAAAAATTAACTGGTGGTTTTGTTTGATTCTTGGAATTCAATTGTTTTCCCAATTATCACAATAGAAAGAAGATGCCCATCCTGTTTACAGTACAGATCAACCCGACCCGACAAATATTGAGCCATAAGGCCCGAAGAATCAAACAAAACCACCAGTTAATTTTTTTTGATAAAATTCGAGGAATCTATGGTTCCCATGAAACAAACAGACTCTTATGGAAACAATCAGTAAGACAAATTAAAATTAGGGAGGTGAGTTGTTTTTATAAGTCAAACATATGATCGTGTCTTTGATCGCGATTAAGACAACCTGTGCATGCTTTTGCAATCATTCGATGTTGTGTTTTGTTTTTTTCATGGGAATCATAGATTCCTGGAATTTTATCCAAAAAAATAACTGGTGGTTCTGTTTGATTCTTGAAATTCAAATGTTTTCCCAATTATCACAATAGGCAGAAGATGCCATCCTGTCTACAATACATATCAACCCGACCCGACAAATATTGAGCCATAAGGCCCGAAGGAACGTAATTGAATTGCTAATTATGGGCCTAAGATCAAAATGGGTGCAGCCTCAAGTAAAAGAAAAGAATCTACAAACATGATGATATGTATCACAGTCTTCTAGGTTCCCCCATGTGATGACAACTCTTCTAGTTTCCATGCCATGTATCCTCTGCTTGGATTCCAGCCAATTTCAATATACATGTTCGTGTGTGTGTATAATAAAACCACTCTATCCCGCAAAAAACCAATAGAAGGATTGCCCTGACTGGAAATGGAAATGAAAGGCAGCGTATAGAAAGCAGTCTCCTTTTACGTGCTGCTTCTACCATATCTCTGCTTGACTTATTCTTCAAGTGATCTCCTCCACTATCAAATCATCAATTGGGTCATTTCCAGATTCAAAAACAAACATAAAATATGTTGCATTTCATCAAATCGAGTATAAAAAGCATTGGAGAAACCAAATGTAATAAGGACTTGTTTGGTTGTCCCATCTCATTCTTCTAATCGCTTTTGCTTTTACTTTTGGTTTTCCCATGTAAGGACCTCTTTCTTTTCTTTTGCTCTTCTTTTCTAATCCCACACTTTAATTCAAATCCCTGGGGAGGCAACCACATTCATCCTACAAACTATATATATATATATATAAAAGAGAATTTGTTTTCTCTGTGTGTTTGAGAGAGAGAGAGAGAGAGGGATATTCAAATCACCCACAATAATTGTAATAATACAAGTATTTATTACAGAAAGAGTTTGTCGCCTTGTTCTGAGCCAGAAGACAAGGCCTACCCCACATGATTAAGAGAAGAAGGATTGAGTTTTCTTTTAAAAAGAAGTAATTAATGCAGAGGAACCTTTCCATCAATTCCATTTCTGCTTACTGAGTTGTACTGTTTTAAAGTATCATAAATCCACTATGTAAAGGCTTGCCTTCTATAAGCAATTAAGTATACTTATTTTGAAAAATAATAATAATAATAATAATACAGCATCTCCACTGCACGAAAATACCTTGAATCCTGCAAAAAGAGTTATGGCCTTTTTTTAATTTACAGGCAAATTTCAAATTGACCGTGGTATGACTTATAGAGTTTTGTTAAGCATCCTCTTTTAAGTCTTAACCACAAAATACAGGCTCCTAATTTGGCAATTTTCTCAAAAATATTTTATTTTATTAGAATTACAAGAAAGAGAAAACATATTCCAAAAAAATTTATTTTCTATTCAAGAAAAATAAAACTAGTGAAAAATCTATTCCCTAAAAATTATTTTCTTAATCCATGAAGGTAGTTCAGATGGTTGGTATTCGGCATACCAAGTCTGAAGTTTCTATTTCGAGTTTGATGGTTCAAGGTATTTGTCTTACTTCTTTTTCAATGTCTGTCATTAGTAGAATATTGCACTCATCTTAAGATTAGTCGTAATGGGCGTAATTTAGTCTGGACACTCTCTCTATAGATGCCAAACTAACTAGCCTACATAATTGAGTATTATATAAAACAAAACCTACATAAGCTGAAATTATATCAATTGACCAGCTCAAATGCCTAAAAATGTTAGTAGGAGAGAGAGAGAGAGGAATTTGACCTTTAAATCTCCAGACTTTTTAAACCTTCAACTCAAAATAAATCTTTTTTCCCGGCACTCAGCCTCACACAAATCCATGGAGAGAGAGGGAGAGAGGGAGAGGAATTTGACCAAGTCAAGACCTCCACAGGATCAAAGATGTCTGCTTTTTAATTAATTTATTTTATGAGAAAAAAGATGTCCGGAGTTACTTTAAAAAGAAAGAAACATAAAGTGGAATTGGAAGTGTTAAAAAAGGGCTAACTGGCAAACCCAAGACGTAGCAGTCCGAGCCCATTCTTTGGCTCCGTACGCCAAACACCTCCCCATCCCCATCCCCATCCCCATCCCCATCCCATCCCATCCCATCGGACCCATCCGCACTACTCTCTCCTTCACGCCCAAGCAACCTTATTCCAGTGTGACAGTTTTCATTTTTAATTCATGTGAGAGATGGGTATTTTTAAAAATTAATTATTATATTAAATATTCTTTTTATTCATACCGACCGTACATACCAAAAATTAGTTATTCACCTTTGATTTTTAAAATATAAATTATAAAAAATTTATAATTTCACCATCAGCTACAATTATAGTGTTTCTCAATTTTTATTTTAAAAAGTGAGTGTTGAATATATATATATATATATATATATATGATTTTTGACATAGATGTCATTTATATATATAAATAAAAATTATTTAATTCTGTATTTGATTTTTCAAAATATATATTCAATATTTGGTAAAAAGATAAAGTCCTTATATATATATATTATACTCCTATAAAAAAACGAAGTCATTTTTATATTTTAAGAGATAATTACATAAATTAAAATTTAAATATATACACAAATGTGAACACGAGACACCAATTTCGGCTTTAGAGGCAAGTCATACTTGTAAACCTTTTTTTCTTCCAACTAAAATTTGTTTCAGATACATGTATTGAAGCCTACCTAAATTATCCTTTTTTTTCTTCATTTTTACATAACAATATCTGATGTACACATGACCGTCTTAGGATGATTTTTAATTTCAGGTTAAAGTATCAAGTGGTATAGTATTTTTCAATATAAAATAATTTATTTAAATAAATCTTTAATCTGAAGTTAAAAATCACCCTATGTCGTAGTGTGTGGAAAAAAAAAAAGGAATTTGCGATGAGACACTTTACCCCTCAAAGCATAACATAGCATGGTGATTTTTAATTTCGGGTTTAGTGTCAGTGATATAGTATTTTTCTTTGGCAAATAAAAAAAGTTACCCACAAATTTTGAGTTTAAAAACTATATACAACATTCCCGAAATTTCTAAGGATAGGGCTATATGCAACACACTTTTTACTAAAGGCAGCCCATTTTCTCAGTACAACTCACCTATTTGTATTTTTACTAAAGGCAGTACAATAAAAATTTAATAAATATACTCATTTTACCATTTACTAAATACAACTCATTAGATAACAGAAATACTATAAGCAACCCATAATATATCAAAATTTATCAAATGACCATATTACCCTAACACCATGAAAGAGCATCTTAAATATGTTAGTTTGAAATTTGTACTCATTCTAAACACTTTCGTTTTAGGTTTGTTTGTATATTATTGGTAAACATTATATTTGGAATAAACTTGCTTCAAAACATGAAAAGTAGCGTTTTATAATCATTAAGGTATGATGATTTTATGAGAAAAAAATCCATGCTTCGATCGAAAAATTGAAAAAAAAAGTATGTGTTTGTGTTCGCATTCGGACTGGTACATCCAAATATGAAGCTTTAATATTCAGCTGTAGGAAACCGAATATGAAGCTTTAGTATTCAGCTGTAGAAAACCGAATATCATTACACATATTCAGCTGTAGGAAACTGAATGTGGTCTCTTTCTTTTTTTTGTTAGATTTTCTACTAAATCCTAGAAAAGAAAAAGAAAAAAAGACCATATTCGATTTCCTACAGCTGAATACTAAAAGCTTCATCATTCGGTTTCCTACTGCTGAATACTAAAGCTTCATATTCGGTTTCCTACTGCTGACTACTAAAGTTTTATGCTTCATATTCGGATGTACCAGTTCAAATGCGAACACGAACACATAATTTTTTTTTTTTTTTCAATTTTCAAGTCGATACAAGGGTTTTTTTTTATAAAACCATCATACCATAATGATCATAAAACGCTACTTTTCATGTTTTAAAGCAAGTTTATTCCAAATATAATGTTAATCAATAATATACAAACAAACCTAAAACAAAAATATTTAGAATGAATACAAACTTCAAAATCTTTAAGTTAAAGATGAAGAAGATGAAACTCTTTTTTTTTTTTAATTTAATTAATAGGATAATGAGTTGCAAATAGAATTGTGTATAGTATTTAGACTTAGAGAATTTATGGTATTTTAAAATTTTTGATTTCTACAGTAATGGATTGCCTAAAAAATTAGTAGACTGTAATTAGAAAATGATAAAATAGACCAATGAATATTTTAAATGGTCTACGTTTAGTAAATGGTGTGCTTAGTATAGAGCCCCCACCCAATTTCTAAACCCCTAGTTATGACCAAAAGCATTGCAAATTACCAAAAATAGCCCAAAACTACATAAAAGGACAACCAAAAACATATTAAAGGCGAGTGTTGTTGCCAAGTTTGATACCCAATTTGATTTAATTATAATTAGTTAAAAAGCCTAAACAAACAAAGCGAATGGAGTTGAAGCCAGAGCTTATTCTCTCCAACTTCAAAAGTCAAGAAAAGAAATACATCCACAACTAAGGTAAATAATAGAAAATGAATGATGGAAAGGCGAGTAATGATGCCCAAACCAAAAATCAAGGGACAGCAGTGAATAATACAACCTAAATCATTAATTATTATTAATTTTAACCTGCCAAGGGACATTACATGATCAATGATCAAAGGAGGGTTGTGGATTTTTCTTCTACAACCTGGCCCAGGAGGTCACTTTACCCTGCCTGTGCCCAAAAAACACCCAGACTACCTACCATCATAAACACAGAAGGGTCATGTAAACCCACAAAATACACATCCAAACACACCTCTAACCTTGAAAGGAAGACATTACCCCCACTTATTACAATAAAAAAGAAAACCCCCCCTTTTCTTCTTCCTATTACCATTCCTTCCTTCCTTCCCTGTGTTGTTCCTACTCTTCATCTACAGAAGTAGCCCACAACAACAGCTGCAATCTCCTTCAAAAAAACAGAAACTGGATCTCTTATTTCCCTTCTAACTACACACATTTCTTGAATTTCCTTTTTGCTTAAAAAACCATTTCGCTATCGGAACTTCTTTCTACCCTTTTATACTATGAAATTTCTTTCACCAACAAAACAACACTATCAGAGAGAGAGAGAGAGAGAGAGTAGTTTGCTGGGTGGGTCAATACGTCCACTCTTGAGGTAGACATACTTCGTGATTCATTGCTGCCCCCTCTGGACGGTAATTTCGTTTCTGTTGGGTCAAAAGAGCATTTCTGCGAGCCATCAAAGCATCTGCAAATCAGAACCAACCCACCATATGTTAAATCAAAATGAATACATACGAATATATATCTAATCAAAGCCCCATATATGCCACTTCAAGGAAGGAAATTTGTGGCTGTGCATGATTACCGTAGTCCGCGGTTAAACCACCGTTGAAGCGTTGTTGCTGAGAATGTGCATTCATGTCTTCAAGGTTCAAGCTCAGAGCCTGAACAACCCTTGCAGGAAGCAGCACAGTTGAACAACCTACTAATTAACACAAGAAAAGGGCAAAACATGTCATCAATAACAAAACCCACACCCAAAACTGCTTTTCACAAGCGCAATCGAGACAAAAGATGGCCTAAATATTCAAAAAAATAAAAAATAAAAACAGACCCAGAAGAATAAAGTTTTGAAGAATTCTAAAATCTAAAAAAAAATGTACCTGGTTTCTTGCGAGTATCTGTGGTGGTGTTATTATTATATCTACGAGGTAAGAAAACACCAGTTCCGGTACACTCTCTTCTAACGCCAGATCCTCCAAGGAAAACAGCTCTCATGTCGGAAGCAGAGTTGTGCTGGTGGTGCTGTTGATTTCGGTCTTGTAGAGAAGGCCATGCAGATTGAGGCAGCCCAAGAGGACGACCCCCAGATCTACCATTTTCGTACCCAACACTCCTCCCTCTGTTCTGATGAACCTGCTTCTGCTGAGACAACCACTCTGCTTTCGCTTGTCTTCCCCATACAGAAGAGCACTGTATCCCTTGCTGATTCAGCCCCTGTTCCTGTTTAACTTGCTGAAACTGCAAAAATAAGAATCCCCAAAACAAATCAGACAGAAAAATATATATATAGTTTGGTTGCCGAGCAAATGTAACAGAGCGAAAACCACAAATCGCTGAGTTTAGTACAACAGCACAACATTATATTCCAAAACTTTTGTACCTGATTTCTCTGTACCGTACTTTGAGTAAGAAAGTCATTAGAGTAGAAGCTGGTGTTGGGGCTCTTCATCGGCGGCAGAGGGACCTGAGTAGGGTTCCGAGGAGGACCGAGCAGTCCTCTACCTTGCTGGTACTTAGACGGTGGTCCTTCACCACTCATCTTCAACCTCGCTACCTGTCCTGCCGCTGCATATATGAGATCCCAAGCATCGTCTTTGGTACTTAACGGCGTCGTTGGCGGTGACGAGACCTGCGAAGAACCGTTAGGGCTTCCGTTGCCCGAGGCTGCACTGCGACCAGACCAGCTTCCGATTCCGCTCAGGGTCGATTGGGGCGAGCCGGCCATGACCCATGTCTTCTGAGTTAAAAATCAAACTCAAATCAGAACCCATTGTCATAATATCCAGAAAAAATAAACAAAAATTTTTTATTCCTCTGGCTGGTTCCTGAGAAAAAGGGGAAACGGCAAAAGAAGAGAACATTGAAATTTGAGGATTTGAAAATGGAAAACTCCACTCAACTAAGAGAAATAGTTGTATTAGGCCTCAGTTGAGTGGAGATTTCTGCTTTCTAGCCTCCCCAACAAAGGAAGATCTATTAAGACTCAAATTCCAGTTTCTCTCTCTTTTCCCCAGATTTTCTCCGCAACCATACAGAGCATAAGAACAACCCCTAAATCAAACACCTCAAACTTCTCCGGAGTATTGAACTTCGGAACGGCGAGTTTCTGAGCCTCCTGAAGGGTGGAATGAGTCAGCTGGCGACTCAACCCAGCCAAAAAGTCCTCCTCGTCACTCTCTGTCTCGGTCGAACCAACCACCGACTCAACCGGCGAGCTGAGAGCCGAGTTAGAAGAACCCAACAAGCCAAACTCGTACGGAAACTCGGTAGGGAAAAACAGATTCAGTTTAATATCGGGCTTTACACCATTCCTGTTGACGTTTCCCTTGTTCATGAGTATATCATCGTCGGTGAGAAAGTGAGAGGGAAGCCAAAACTCGCCGTCGTCGAGAGTCTCAGCCATATTGAACAGAAGAAGTGAAAGAGTAAAGAGTGTCGAAACACACAGACGAAGGGATTTGGAGGATGGGTTGAAAAGGGCTTTTGATGTGTGCGGGTGTCGCTGCTTGTAGAAGATTTAATAATATATGCCCGGTGTAGAGTTCGCTGTGTTTGCAGACTGTGAGGGACCCAACACCCAGTAAAAGAAGGAAAAGGAGCGAGAGAGAGAGAGAGAGAGAGAGAGAGAGAGAATGTTGAGACAAGCTGCTTTTATTAAGGTTTCAGGTTCTCTTTGAGACAGTTCAAAATTGAAAATTGAAAGTTGAAAGGTTGGGGATTCCTGGATTAGAGAGAGAGAGAGAGGCGGGCAACAAATGGAAAGACTGGCCCAGTAGCTGGGGACATTTGTCCTATGCATTCAATCCCTCTGCCATCTGTGTGAATTACAAATAATCATGCTGTAATGTTATTTACTCACTCGGTAACAAATGATTTGGCACTTGGGATCAATACCTACACAGACTCTTTATCCACTGTACCCAAACAATTTATGCCTTTCAATACGATACCAAAAGAATTTAAAAAATAAATAAATAAAAATAAGAAATAAAGACTGTTTTCTGTAAAATTATTTTCCATTAATCGAATGATAAGAGTGATATTTTAAAAATAAAAATTAAACAAATTAAAATTGGTAAGAGTGCATGTCATGGTCATTAGGTCACGCGAGAAACGAGGATTGAATATAAATTTGTAAATGACCTAACAATCATGTAAGGAATCTCATCTAAGTATTTCTGCTATCAGGCTTTTGAACAGGTCCTTGGACTGGACGATCCAAATTACAAATTTGAATTAAATTTCATATTAATATTACATATAATCCCTAAAGGTAAAATAGAAGTGATGGGAACTCAATATAGAATCTCTTTGACCATCTTCAAATGTGGATTCAAAATGAGATACAAATCCGATTTTTGTATCCGGTTATAATAATAATAATAATAATAAAATGGTAAAACTAGATCCAAAATTATATTTAATTTTGGATGGATCCATTTTTCTTCGAGACACGTAAAAGTACATGGAAATCTATGTTTGATTTAGGGAAAACGAGAGGAACGAAAAAATGAATAGAACACCACTAAAATATTTGAATTCAAATATGTATGTATTTCACAGTAATAGATTTAAAAAATTGATTTGGATCCAACCACTAGAATGGCTCTTATAGTGCAATTTGGATTGGACTAACTAAAGCCTATCTTTAATTGAACCATTGATCCAAGACCCTCCCCTAAATGGATAAGTAGTTTGTGTAATTCTAATAACTATGCTTTTAAATAGTTGTACTGAACTTTACAAATTTTAAGCAATTTTTTTTCCCTAATAATTCAGAGTAGAGATCTTATGTCCCAATTTTATGAACCATTTTTTGAAAATTTAAATATGAATATTTATTAAAATGTGAGATTTTCAATATTAACTTTTGTGAGAGGGGACAGGAGAGTGGTACATACAAGTGGGAAGTGGGAAGTGGGATGAAAGATTTCCACTCAATAATTTTTTCAAGGTGAGATGATATCTTTATCGTAATAATAGCATGCACCAGAAATAAAATAAAGTTGATCGATGTGAATTGGAGCTTAGAAAAGTGAGGTGTAAAACCCAAAATCATGTTTATTATTAATGTAATAGATTGCCTTAATGGCTTATAATATATTGCTGAAAACCCGGCAATATTCTTAATCTTGTATACATATAAGTTTACACAACAGAATTGAGTTTTGGCAGACTCATTGGTGTGCCTACCACATGTTTGATAAATGTACTCCTAGGTAATTAACAGTTGAGCTAGTACTCAAAAGAAGACCAAATAATGGCACCCATAAATACTGGGAATAGATGTATGTCACTTTCTCTTTCACCGGTTGGTAGGTGCAATCATGCAAATAGCATTTCTGATATTAATTATTCTTCAAATATGGTATAATCTCTCACGAGGGGACATTTTACATGTAGCCTATAAATTTGTTTCCATTTCATATAAAGTTTTGAGACCCGTGGGATGGGGCTGCATTATCATCTCCAAAATATGTTTTGCACCCACATATTTATGTATTATTTTTTTTACAAGGATTTCTCTGTACGAGGGTTTGGCTTTTTTGTCAACGTAAGATGAAAATTTGGAAAATCGACTATTTTATTAGATGTTATACGAGGACAATTCTATTCATCCTCCCTTTTTGTCTTCCCTAATATATCTGACAAACTTGGAATAGCTATTTTGAGAAAACTGACCGTTTGATTTAATGCTCTCTACTTATACGCATCATGAATGTAAAAAATCACATTGATCCAACGGTCGGTGTTTCAAAAAATATAATGTGATAGTTTTTCATAATTTTTTCTTTACTGTTTACAATTTTTTTCAAAATTGCAAAAACCGACCATCGGATCAATGTGATTTTTTGCGTTTACGGTATGTATAAGTGAAACGTCAAATCCAACGGTCGGTTTCTTGAAATAATTGTTCAAAGTTGGTCAGATGCACTGAGGAGAACAAAAAGGGAGGACGAATGAAATTTTCCATTGTATTAATATATGTCATGCATACCAAAAATCATGTTGATCTCACAATCAATTTATAAAATACAGATTATGAAAAACTATGACAGTATTTAACGTTCACTGTTTTTCACAATCGGTATTTTAGAAACCGACTGTTAGATAACTGTGATTTTTAACATGGGCATGTCATACATAAAATGAATATTTAACCCAACGGCTAATTTTTCAAAATATCCATCACACATTGGCTAAAAAAACTAAGTACTCATATAAGCTTTTGTAAGAACGTCCTCATAACAAAGTGACTATACACACACACAAAATCTATTATATAATGTATCTTAAGTAACTTTTGCATAAACTAACTTACTTTAAGGCTAATTGTAAAATAAATTTTAAAAAACTAACCGTTTAATTATATAATTTTTTATGCATGCCATGGATAACTGTAATCAAACAATCGATTTCTTAAAACTATAGCTTTTTTATTATTCAAAATATTGTCAGTTTCTTATCTTTCTTATCATTCTTGATCTTGAAAGTAAGTTTGTATGATATTTTTGTCCCATACTAAAGAACAATATACTTTTAATTAATAATAAAGTGAAGCGGGCAAAACAAGCCGAATTGGGTTGATTGGGAAAATAAATTATTTAAGTCATGGTGAAAAAATATTTAACCTTACGCATAAGCTCATTCACTTTGACCATTAAAAAAAAAAAAAAAAAAACTTTAATCCATTTAACAAATTAAGCATCTCCAACCATGACTAGCCATTTTGGCTAGCCAAAATGCTCAAATATTATTTTGCCTATCCAATTTGCCTTGTTAAATGGTTGAGCAATCCAACCATAATAGCCATTTGGCTAGCCATTTATATTTTAATATTTTTTTAATATTCAAATTGTACCATGAAAAGAATGATTTGTGAGAGATTGGTGATGTGGCAAAAATGCCTAGAGCACTCTCTCTCCTCAATGTCTAGGCAAATATGGCTCCTCATTTGGAGAATAGGCAAAATGCCTAGAGTTTTGCCTCCTCCCTTGGAATGGAGTTTTTTGGATTTGGGTAGGCAAAATGCCTAATATGAGACTTTGCCTTTCATGGTTGGAGTTGCTCTAAGATTCTATTTTTCATTTTTTCAGGTTCATGCACAAGAGTTGAAACCTTGACCAACCCAAACACTAGAAGGCCCCACGTACTATCACTTGAGACAAGTCGTAGAGGGCATATAAATCGGATTGGGCCTACAACATGTCATATCCATATCTATTTATGCATACTCGCCCTCAAAAAAGGGTAATATCTCGAATGTCAGATTCATTTGGGATCATTAAAATCTCAAATTTTTTCAAGAAGAGTGTGCTTATCTATCTCAGAAGATATTACTGGTATTTTTTTTGTTCGTTTTTATTTTTCATAATCTAATTATTTACAAAAAAAAAAAAAAAAAAAAAATTATATTTGTTTGAATCGATCCTATATCCAACCAATATTTTTGGTGAACTTACA
This sequence comes from Hamamelis virginiana, assembly GCA_017140935.1. Classification (NCBI taxonomy): domain Eukaryota; kingdom Viridiplantae; phylum Streptophyta; class Magnoliopsida; order Saxifragales; family Hamamelidaceae; genus Hamamelis; species Hamamelis virginiana. Next base: position 3,739,621 of record JAESVK010000377.1, on the reverse strand, counting down.
ATATTTTGCCAAAGCATTTTTGGTGTTTTGGTTATTGCAGTAATTACACTTAACACCTGCATTTGTCAAACCATCTTGCAATAAAAATTTGGAATTAGAAAGATTTTATACTTGAATTAATATCGATACATTTTCATGTACTCAAACTCGAAACCGGCAGCACCTTCAAAATTATATTCACTTATAAAAAATAAATTAGGTTAAAGGAAAGAGGTGGAGCCACACTTGATTTCTCTTTTGCAAATTTATATGCAGGGGAGGGAGGGGGTTTACGGTCAGTTTCCTTATAAAATCAAACATTCCCTGTCTTTAACCACCACTTTAATTACCAAACTTTTGTGGCCACTAAATAAAAGGCATAGACATAATGATTTTGGACATTCCTACCATTTTTAGCTGGTTTTGTAGCGGGACGTGGTCAGACCTTCCCAACCCGTTTTCATGACACTCATGCTTAGATTCACACTCTGTATGCTCTAGTAGTTCAGTTCTCGTGCGCATATGTGTAAGTTGTAATTAAAATTGATTGGTAGGTTAGTAATCTAATGGTATATATTATATTTTTTAAAAGATTAATTTTGAGTTTGAATACGTAAATGGTCCATCGATATTTATTTATTTATTTATTAAAATTAAGGGAATTCTAGGAGATAAATTTTGAAAGTTAAGAGATGAGAGTGCATTGACGCCTCTTTATTAGAATGAAGGGGATTTAAAATAAGGTTAGACTTTTATCGTTTAAAGAAAAAAAAATGTAATTAAAGTTGGATTTAAAATAATGTTCTATTTAAGTTTAATTTAATATAAGTTCAAAAAAAAAAAAAACTAAAATTATTTGGATACGCTTGGGTATGTCATGATCTGGATGATATGCTTTTCACTTGAGTGATTTGCAGATGATTCAGATCATAACAAAACACCCAAACACCAAGCAAATTCATAACAAAATACCCAAACACCAAGCAAATCTACGGAGAGGATACTCATTGATCCTAATGAATTCTCTTTCCAAACAAATAATATAATCATAATTTCAATAACTTGGTCCATTTTACCTGTCCTAGACACTGTATCGTAGGATTAGAAAGGAGTGGACCCCAGCAACTGATGACATCTATAGCAGTAGGAAGGTGTAGAACCCAGTTACTGTTGCGGTGGAAAGGTGTTGATAGTTTTTCTCATTTTTCCGCTAACGTGTTGCTAGCTAACCCGGTTGTCATGGAGAGCCCGTGAGTTCAGCAGTCTCTATAGTGTGACCCACCACGTAATATCTTAGCCCAATGGGAATCTGAATCTTTTATGACGTGGCAGTACGATTCGGCAACTAAAAACTAACCTCTCCGTCATTTTTAACGGCTGTCTCTATCTATCTGTAGCGCAACGGCGTGTCGTTCAATCGTTCATACATTAAATAAAGCTGTCATCGTTAAAACGGCGGCTGCCTCCTTCTGATTCCGAACTTCAAACCATTTTATCAACTGAATTTTATAAAATTTCCCGCCAAAATGGATGAAATATTTTATAAATATATATATAATTTATGTAGATTTAAATTACGAGTATATAAAAAAGAAAAAGAAAGAAAAAATGGAGAGAAAAGAGGTGGTAGGGACGAGCTCACCTGCCGAAAATGACAGCAGCCGTTGGGTCAAAATATAGTGGGAACAGTTTCGTGTTTTTTGAAAATACTTTTAAAAAACAATAATTTGTGTTCGATTTGATTTGACCTGAGCTCATTTAGTAGGGATCTTTCACAAATTTTTGAAAAATTTTGCAGGGACATTTGAAGACCAGAGTTGGAATTTAGCTGGGAATTGATGTTTTTGAGGAGGACAATTGTGTCCATTAAAGGATGTCCGATTTGCAGTGTCAGAACAACCAGTCCATTGGTTAGAGTGGTTAATTGGGGAATGAACGTGGAAGACTAGTCCACCCTCGATCCAATGCGCGTGGTAAATCAATGGATAGAATGGCGTGTAATTTGTGTTAGGATTAGGAATCTGTTTGGATTTATTTTTACCTAAAATTATTTTTTATATTACTATTATTTAGGGCATTTTACAGAAATAGACTTATATTTTTAAAAAATTACGTTAATGAATTCATCTTAACAACATTTACATTAAAAAAATTTGAAAATTAACAAATAATCTCCATCTTAATACATAATCCTCCAATTCCCATTTGTGTAAAGAGTCTCCAAATTTACATATAATCTCCAATCTCCAATAAATCAATATCTTACTTTTATAAGTCAAAATAACTTTAATGTCATGATAACATAATTTAAATCAAAGTGGTTGACTTTAATGTCACATTAATATTATTAAATTAAAAAAAACATTTGATGTAATGTGTATTTAATACTTTGTTTTTAGGGTGGCGAATTGAGGATTATTCGGTAGATTGAGAATTCTTTGTTAAATTCGGGGTTGAGAATTATTTCTTATTGTGGGATTATGTATTAATTATGAGGATTGGGGATTATTAATAAACATGGGGATTACATGTTAGTTTATTTGAAAATTTTGACCGTTAAAATGATATTTTCATGAATACTTATGATATTAAGTGTATTTTTTGTCATATCAGATCCATTGACATAATTTTTTAAACACGCATATTCGTTGCCATAAAATGACCTATTATCTATTTACAAGCATGTTAGCTGAACCCGATTAACGTTGGACTAAATACTCCTCTTATGAATATCGTGTTTGCCAAAAATCACATTAATCTAATGACTGTTTTATGAAATAATTGTAAAAAAATGATGAAATTTTGAAGAATAAAAAAGTCAAAAATTTGAACAGTAAAATATTTAAAAAACCGACTTACTGGATCATTGTGGTCTACAGGTGATTCTAAAGCATGTCACCTTATGCAAGATATTGCATCAGGTGCACTTGATGCTAGTAAGCCTGATCTAATAACTTTAGCGCTTATAAAATAATTATAGATAAAATTAATTCAAACTAAACCTAAAGGACTCATAAAGCATTTAAAATTACAGTTTGGGCGGTTAAAAATCAACACTTATTAATTGTTTTTATGAGGATACCTCTTTGTCAAAAAAAAAAAAAAAGGGGTTTTTATGATATGTTTGGTAAAAGCCTAAGAGTAATTAAGGGTCAATAATTAATTTCAGTTTAAATTAATTTTCAACAGTTTTTAGCAAATAGGTAATTTTCTTAAACATTAATAATAACTTTTCTGAAATAGTTAGGCCTGTTTACTTCGTGAAAATTTTCACAATTTTCATTTTCATTTTCAATAAAAACAGAAAACGGTCCAAAAAACGCGTTTACTTGTAAAAAATGAAAACTGTTTTCAAGAAAATGAATTCAGTTTTTAAGAAAATGTGAAAACATCAAAAAGACGTTTTTTGTATTTTCACAAAAATTGAAAACAATGATTATATCGTGACAATGCTTATAAACATGGAAAAAAATATGTAGACCAACTATAAAACCAAAAAATGAAAATAATAAAACATATAGAGATAATATATAATTTTAGTAAACACATCTACACCGTTTTTAGATTTTGAAAACAGTTTTCATTTTTGTAAAGTAAACGCATTCTCTAAATTTTGAAAATTGAAAATGAAAATCAATTCTTAAAAATTTTCATAGAAAATGAAAATTATGAAAATTTTCATGAAGTAAATTTTACCAAATACATACATATTTGGGTAGAGCATTTCTGTTTTTTACCAAAATCATTCTCCTTTGGCAGGCAGGAGTTGTAAATTTTACAATGAAACTTTTTCACTTCATTCAACAACAGATTTGGATCAAAATCAAATTCCCCAAAGAGATCGAAAGCAATAAACCCACCAAATTGCGCGCGTGACATATTATTTCCAGGATGGAAAGATGATATACAGTGACAGATATATATACAGTGGGTGGGGAGTGGGGACTGCCAGCCGGCCAGCCTGCACGAACTATTTCGTCTACCACATTTAAAGCTTTCTCTCTCCTCTCTCTCTCTCTCTCTGGGTATATATATATATATAATATATGCACTTACACAGAGAAGATGGGGAAAGGGGGTTGTTTGCTCGGTGTTCCCGCGAAATTTTTCGAATTTCCCGCTGAAAGAAGCGAGACCCAAACTCAACCATCACTTTCAAAAATCCAAGATACTGTTGCTTTCTAATTTATTTTTAATTTTTGTCTTTCTTATAGCTCTGGTGATTCTCGTCGTTCGAAATTTGAACTCAACGGTCAGATTTCCTCTGCAACTATTTCCCACTAAGAGCCGAAAACCGATGCTTGTCCTGAATTTTTCTATTTCGTTCGAAACTTCCTGCACTTTTTTTAATCCCATCACCCGATTCGTTCATTTCCCATAATTCCCATTCTCGCAGTTTAAATTAATCTCGTTTCAATTTAATTAATTTATATTTAAGCGAACAGTAAATAATTAAAAGGAAAATGTTGCTTTCAACACTACCCAAGAACATTATTAATAAACAAGAAATTCAAAAGGATAGAGCTATCAAAGAGTGGTAACATCGAAGTTTTCTATCAGGGGCCCCTGATTATGATGCAAATTATCAATGTTAATTATTTGACAAAATCTTGAATTTATTAGTTATAATTGGGTGCTGGTGGGTGGGGTTTATTTGACTTTGTATTGATTTAGAGAGAGAAAGTGAGAGTGAGTTAAAAACAAATTTTTGATGAAAAACAAAGGAAGAGGAGGCCATAGTGTTTGCCCTAAATTATTAGGGTCACCTACCTTACAATACTCACTCTGTCCCATAAATATAGGCCAAAATGGTTAAGGCATATATTTTGAGAAAGCTGATTAAATATTTATTTGGTTATATTTTTTTAAATTTTTTTTTAAATACTATTCTAGTCTTATAGTAGTAGGGTAATTAAAAAAAATTAAAAAAATATGATCAAATTAATATTTATTCGTCTTCCTCAAAATGCGTGTCTTAACCATTTTGACCTATATTTGTGGGATGGAGGGAGTTGTGAGTAGTACATAGTATAGTTGAGTAACTCCGTAAGCATCTTCTTCTGTATATCCAAAGAGTGTGGGTGGGTCGGTGACGCATGGCTTTTTCCTTGTTTCCTAGGTTTTCTTTCGATTTAGAGGGACCCACACATATTAATGGGTCATGGCCCTCGTGATCTGCAACACCAGCTGTTGATCTGATCGTAGTACGGCATCAAGATAAGGAGATCTTCCTCCCTCTTAGATTTTTGCTTCTCTAATTTCAAAATTTTGAATTTGAATCCAGGCCCCACACTCACAGAGTCACATGCATGGTTTACCGTGGGATTTGGATGTGTACATCCTTTAATTAAAGTTTAATACAGGTGTTGTCCTTGTCATAAAGGTATTTATAATTTAGTTTTTTAAAACAAACACTTTATTATTAGACCGAGGATTCTGTAATACTGATGTATTGTTTGCTCACCTATTTTGGGAGCTGTAGGATAGGTAATTTGAAAAATCGACAGTTAGATTAAATAATTTATTTATGAATGGCATATCTAACAAAAGTTACAGTGATCCGATAATCGGTTTTCAAGAAACAGTCCGTGAAACACTTTAATAGGATTTACTGTTGACTACTATTAAAGTTGTTTAAATGTTCAATCGTTAAATTATTATGATTTATGACAATCATGACATATATATGAAGATTATTTAATTCAACGGTCAGTTTTTTTAAATACCTCTCCCAGTGAAAGTAGGCTGACAATAAGGAGCGTAAGTACGTTCTTACAAGATTAGTTATGCTATAAAATAAGGAAAATTCTATTTGTCTTCCTTAGTGCATCTAACTAACTTAAAACAGCTATTTTGAGAAACTGACTGTTGGATTTGATGTTCCACTTCTACGTATCATGAATTCAAATGGTTGGTTTTTGCAATTTTGAAAACAATTGTAAACAATAATGAAAATTTTGTAAAAAAACCGTCATAATCTATTTTTTGAAAAACCAACCGTTGGATCAATGTGATTTTTTGCATGCATGATACATATAAGTTTAATATCAAATCCAACAGTCGGTTTCTCGAAATAAGTATTTAAGTTGGTCAGATGCACTGGAAAAAACAAAAAAGAATGACGAATAGAATTGTTGATAAAATAATGTTATGATATTCTCTCTTTAAGCTAATAATATTCGATAAAAAATTTCAACTTTAATACATGGGTGTGACTCTGATTTAATATATTTTTACTTAAATTTATAATAGTATTGACTTAAACTCAACTCAATAAATTTAGTGATGTTGCACATATTTTAAATTACATATTTGGAATTTTGGACATGCTAATTCTCTTCTATTTATAGTAAGTTTTAATTTTCTTTTATTATATAAATAATCAAAAGGGTGAAGTGATTATCTCAAATGGAGCTTACGCTATTGTTGAATTAAAATGGAAAAGCTATTTAATTAAGATGGAAATGTGAAGACCAGCTCAACACACACAAAGTTATGAGTGGGTTCGTATGAGCATCATCAACGTGGGATGGTCAATTGTCATGATAGGGCTGGTTCTCTTCTTAATGCTAGATAATTGGCTGACTTGCCCGTTTGGTGAACTGCACACTTTTTAAATGGTCAATTCTAAGCCACATGGGTCATCATTCATCATATATATATATATATATATATATATATATATATATATAAAGAGGTGCTAATATAAGGTGCACCTGATGTATCTTGCATCAGATACTCTCTTGTAGAGCCAATTGCACTGTAAATTTTGGAAAATTGACAGTTGGATTAAATACTTCTGTAATGTATGTCGTGCCTGTCAAAAATCACAGTGATCCAACGATTGGTTTTTAAAAAATTATGACTTTTTTGTTATTTAAAATGTTATTATTTTTTAGCAGTCAGTTTTCTCAAAAACCAACCGTTGAATCACTGTGATTTTTGGCAGACATGACTTAAATTACAAGGGTATCTAATCCAACGGTCAGTTTTCCAAAATTTACAATGCAATTGACTCCACAAGAGGGCACCTGATGTATCAGGTGCACCTTATATTAGCATCTCTTTATATATATATATATATATTAGATTAATAAATATTAGGAAAAAAAAAACTATTTAATCATTCATTTTAAGCCTTCTTCATTTTCCAATTTTTCATTATGATGTAGGATCCATTGATTTGATTTGACAGACATGACATACATGATGAGGCTGTCTTCCTGGATATATTGACGAAGTTTTCATATCTTAGAAAATATTATACAAATCTCACTCGCGTGCACCATATTGTTCAAAGATTTAATTTATAAATTTGTTTTATAAAATGCTGCACGATTTAATCATATATGGTAATTAAAATTTAATGTTCTCTTAATCTTATTTTACACACGGCATTCGTCATAAGCAATCTCAATTTTCTTTTATTATATATATATATATATATTCCATGGAGGGTTTATATTAATATCAATAGAAGGAACTTAATTTACATACCCAAATTAATTGAACGACTAAGAAAACTCGTACATAACAAAAGGGTTGACGGCGCCCTCGTGGGCTCGTGGCTGACGAAACATGGATCATGAGATTGGCTTAGACAAAAAAGAAAGAGACAAGGGATTTAGAATCAGAGAAGAAGAAGGCTTCAATGAAGCAAGTACTTACATTGAACATGGACCTTTTTTTTTTTAACCCAGCAGTTCCATTGATCTAGACTGGTGACTGGAGGAGAAGGAGCCAATCTGACAGAAATGCATGTTACCACGAGAGAGAAAGAGGAGAGAGAAAGATTCTAAAATGTCATGCAAGCATGTCGCCAATACATCATCCTTCCATTACAGGGTGGTTTAATTTATGTGCATGCTTCCACGCAATCACATACTTTCTTTAATTTCATATATAGCGTCTTGTTGTGTAGTGACAAATTGAGAAAAAGGTCGAGGCAACTACTAGGATCGGAGTACTACTAGCACATGCTAGCTTCCTCTCTCTCTCCTCCTTTGGCACCTTGAATCCACTTCTCCTCGTGGCCTAAAATAGTAAAATCTGGTTACTTACTAGTGAAGTTGTGTGGGATTGTTATTATAAGACAATTTATATATATATATATATATGTCCTTGCTCAATATATTCATGCTATTTTGAGATATATATGTTGATGGGACTAATTTATTTGATAATACGTGACTATATAAAAAGTTAGAGGAAAAAAAAGTCGTACCACTGGCATAGTGTCTTAGGCACTATTCCATCCATTTTTGAAGGTCATGGTTGTGGATTCAAATCTTGAGACGAAAACGGCTACTTTGTTTTGAAGTAGTGTGTGGAATTGTATAAGAAATAAAAATAAAAACAAAATCCCGCAATAAATAATTGCTACATGTCCGTTAATTTAAACATCGGTTTTGAATTAAGACTCGAATACAAAAAACTAATTAATTGTGCCCTAGACATGTTTTCTTGTCCTCATCCTTATAAAAGGTTGGAGACCACAATTTAGATTACAAAAAACTAAATGCGGGGAGAAAAATAAAATTAAATTGAGTCTACGTGCAATAAATAGAGAATTTTACAAATTTTAATTTAAATTAATTAATTGGATTAATATCATCGTAACATGAAAATGGTCAAAATGAAAAGAACATGATCCATCAATATACTAATAAATATATAATAGTATAGCTGGCGCTCCACCTTGGTGTTGTCTATTCATAATATTTTTCTACTCATAACATAATTACTAACTAAAACACATTCCATTAATTATGGGGGGTGTGTGTGTGGACAGACATGTCCCTCATTGATCCTAGGTCTGTCGGCACACTTTCTTTTGAAGAAAGATATCCTCGGAGATAGATCTGTGTCTTCCACGACTAGACATAAATATAAATACAAGACTGCTTTTGAGTTTTGACCCAACTCCATCTTTCTATGTCCCCTAGCCCATGCCACACCCATTCCTCACCCAACAAATTAATTAAATTACTATCAATGTCTTTGGGTGCCAAGGGAAAGGAAAGTAGCAGCTAGCAGCTAGGCCCTCAAAAGGGAACGCCGCCGCCGCCATGTCTACTTCACAAAGCTGTGAAGCTTTGTGTGCAGAATGGGAGCAGGTCCCAATCTCTGCTTACTCTCTCTCGACTGGAAATTTGCATTCCTCGATGAGACCATATTCAAATGTCCAGTGGTAGCACTTACTTGCCTTAGTATGGATAACAGTGCTGCCCTAAATAATGTTTGCATTTTTTTTTTTTTATTATTAGATGTACTGATTTTGCTTATGCTGTGGAGCTTGCCTAGGCCTTGCTCGTGTAGTCAAGAATTAGCATTTAAGATTAGTACAAATGAAATGGTATTAAGACAACCCCGTGAATTATATTGTTTTATTGTGTTTTGTATGTAATTTTGTCTTTTGTGAATTAAGAAATTCAAGAAAATTGCAACAATCATCATTAATGAGAGAAATTTTTTTAAAAAATAATAATTATTTTACGAATTTCTTAAAATTACTACTGTAACACCAATTATAGGTAATGATTCTAACATTTTAAATGTTTCTATTCAACGAGATTGATTTGTCCATTTAATACCACGTAAATATATTACAATAAATCTATTTAGACAAGCAGACAATCCATCGAATAAAATTTTAGTACTAGTCTCTTTGGCTGGCTGACCATGTTCCGAAAATTGCTCTGTTATTAGAGTTCGGCGAACAAGAGAGTACCTCAAGTGACCTTGGGTAAGAGATTAGAAGTTTAAGTATGCAGGCATAGACACCAGATACAATGCAGATGTTTCAAAGTTGGAATTTTCTCGTGTGACTACAAATGTAGGATAGATTCATAGAGAGCTGGTCTCTCTCTCTCTCTCTCTCTCTCTCTCTCTCTCACACACACACACACACAGAAACAGTGATGGAATGAGCAATTATACAGTGCCATATTCAGAATGAAATACAACCAAGAAAGGAATAAGAATGATCATATCGTATTCTGATAGACGTGGAGCAATGAAATTAAGCTTTAATTTCTGAATATGTTTGAAAACACTATAATATATCATCCTACTATTAGCGGGAAGAAAATACTAATAAAATACAAAAATAATGTTACATATTTAAACAAATTCTGTCCACTGACAATTGAACCTAATAAATCCCATGCATGAAACCAGAGTGAAAAACCATGATGTTGTCAATACCAGATAATTATAAAAAAATCAACAATAATATACATATTATACACAACATATATGTGTATATATATACATATAATACGCAGAATATGATGCAAGAAGCTGATCAATTGAAGAAAACATCAGGGATCGGTATGGACATGTGGAGAAAGTTGAAATGAAGGAGTATTTAGACACTCATTCTTCTCCAAGGAAATCTGCACGAACAGTTCAAACCAAAAAATTCATAATTAGAACAGCTGCCCATAGATTTTCATTTTGAGCAAGAACTGACATGGTTTATTAGCAAAAAACAAAAAAACAAAAACAAAAAAAAAAAACAAAGAGAGGCCGATTTCTCCATTATCCATGAGAGAGAACGACGCACAAAATTTTCCATATGAAAAGAGAACAATGTTTGTTGCAAAACTGAAGGGGAACCAGTTCCACTAGATGCATAAGCTGTGATCAATACCTTTGTATTTATCATTATTAAATATCCAATTGAAATTATGTAACTGTGACATGGATTTTAGAGTTCAACTCCAAACTTCCTAGATTAATCAAAGATATATATCAAATGCAAAGACTAGCTCTGCGACAATCATATGATCCCAAAATTTAGAAAGATCGTACCACTTTTCAATAACTCGCAACAATATTTGAGTTCTCAAGCAATTAATGCAATTCCACATATGATTAGGGTTTAAACATACATCCACACATCACTACTTTAGAGGGTATCAATATTAATTGTATCAATAATACATTTTTAAAGAAAATTCCTTCCAGGAATTGAACCCATAGCCTCATGTAGAGGGTAGGGTGAGGGGTAAGACGCATGGATATCAATGGTCCACAGTGTTAATTTTCACCTATGATTAATTCAGATGGTCCACAGTGTCAATTTTCACCTACGATTAATTCAGATGATGGCAACGAAACGGATAATGAGGTGCACCAACTAGATTGACACGAGAGGAAGTATAGGGTTAATTATTTAAAGATTTAAATATATCTGGTTTCATATGGTGAGAGGCCCCATACATTCTGGTTGACATGACAATAGAGTAATAATAATATAAGATAAATCATCTCAACTAAACATAATACAAGTACAGGGTTTCTGGAAGGAACACACCCCAAGGTGAAAACTAATGAAGATAAATTGTCTGACGAAAAAAAAAGGTTCAAGATAAATTGGATTTACCAAGAGAAGATCCTCATCAGTACCAAAGGATTTGCGGGCTTCCTCAAGGCACTTTGACGAAATTCTCTCACATTTCCTGCAGAATTTTTGCAAGTCAACACCCGTCCCATAGATTTTGAAACAAAGATGGGCTTAGAAAACCAGTCAACTCTTAAGGATAAGATCAGACATCTTCAGTTTCTGACAAAGAAAATAGTTCTTGACTTTCAAAAGCAAGTACCAGAAACAAGCAAATATTTGTGATCATTCACAAAAATTGTTCACAAGAGCAGGAAGAAATACTTGAATGATTATAGACACTTTAAACTCTTGCATAACAGGAAAGCACATGTTCAGCTAAATAAAATAATCTTTTTCCCCATTCTACAAATAAGTGAATGCTAATCCACTGCTGTTAGTGAACGTTGGTCATAATTTGCACCAAAATGCATAATTTTCATAGAAGACATTTACAATAAGTGATACTGAGAAAGTTAGTCAAATACAAGCCAAAAATGATATGAGGACAGCAAAGACCCAACATCGACACAGTCAGAAGGTTACAGGCAGTAGTGCACATGCCCTTGGGCATTTCACTACCTGGCTATTGACCTCCTCTGGGAAATCGCTAAAAGAAATTTTCTGTCACACATATTGGCAGAACCATGAATTTTAACATATTCTTAGTGTCAAATTTCTCTAACTCTAAATTAACATTATGTTCCAGATAAATATAGTGAACAACATTAGTTTTGATGACCCTGAAGGCAATTATAAAGATGAAAACAATTACTAAAATTTCCTAATTATTTCAAAGAAATTCTTTTGTTCTCTGATAAGCAATATCTATAAATAGTTATCCACAAATGAGAAGGAAAATGAAGACCATACCTAGAGCTGGCTGGATCTCTAACATCAAACTCATCTGTACCGGCATCATAGCCACATATTACAACATAGTGACCTAAAAAAGACATCATTCTAGTCGATAAGTAATCGTGGCATGCATAAATGAAGATAAAACACAATTAACAAACTCAAAGGCACAAGGCATTTTAACAATTACATAACTTCTCAAGAAAACAGCAAGGAGCATAAATGAATAACCTGAACATGAGGATCTGAGATTTCAGAAGAATAAGAATATAGCACATGTTTTTACCTTTTACTTAAACATAATTAAATAACTTTGATGATTCATGTATACGCAGGTGTATACAAAATTATACAAAGGAAACCTAAAAGATTTTACAAAGGCCAAATTATCCACAAATTCCAAAAAAGAAACTCCTTGAAATCACTCTATGCTGAAGACCATGATATAAAGATTTTAATTATATATCCTTCAATCCCCAGTTAGAAATTGTATATCATGAAAAAAAAAAGAAGGAAAACAAGCCTCAGTTAGAAGTAACCAGAGCATATGATTTCAGTAATTAGTTAGAGGATTTCTTTTCCCTTTTAACACATGATGCGTGTGAACAAAACTTTACAACACCTTACTTGATATAAAAGAATCAATGTACGACTATTTTGGAGTTATCAAGTAGTCTTCTTCTTCTTCTTCTTATAATAATAATAATAATTATTATTATTATTTAAAATAGGGTTGTAAGTTATGAAGTTGTCATAAAGAAACGAAAAAGTTCTAGGATTGTTGATGAGTTGGGAGGTATTATGGATAATTGGTTTATAATTCCACTTCTAAGTTGCAAAAGAAATAGAATACCGCCCAGTCCTCACCAGTGTAGCCTGACTTGTCGCCATAGAAGCCTGGGATACAAACATCATCCAACCAAGACCGACTGCATCAACAAAATTTGGCAGAAGCAGGTAACATAAGGCCATCCAATTTAAACATTCATTCTTCTGGAAGTAAAAGTGAAGCATTTAGTTCTAACCAACAAAATATAGAAGCAAAATAAAAAAATAAGCAAAGAGGGAACAAAAAGGGATATGTTTTGGCTAGCATGGAAGTGACAAACTTAATCTATAACAACTAGAAATACAGGACATGCATGTGATGTGATTGCAGTCGTGTTAGAAAAGAAATGTTTTAAAGCAGAAAAATCAGAAGAAGAAAATTACAAACAAATCTATACCTTAATTTGTACTGATCAACTAAAGCAATTGCAATATATTTCCCTGACAAGATAAAGAAAGAAATTTCCTCCCCACTGATTGATCTGCACTGTAAAAATAAAGACTTCATTGACTTATCCCAAAAGACTACAAATAATCACATGTGAATAGCAGCAACTAAATTTAGGAAAAGAAAATAAACAAAAGCTCATTTCAAGAGTGCGAACCACAGAAGGAGAGTATCCACTAAAACAATGTATTCTCTTGCATCCTTTCCTTCGAAAGAATAAGAAAATGAGTGATAAATAATCAATTTATAAGAAACTGTCATGAAGATATGCCCTTTACCCAAACTGTACAAGGTGTGGTAATTCACCTGTAGGTGTGCTGCTGCCCTCAACCGACCTGATCATCCCAATCAGATTGTCCTCACAAAATACAAATCCACAATCTCTTATCTAATGAATTTGAATTTGTTTGTGATACTTTACAAATCAAACATAAATCAGCTTGATAAAATTGTGGAACTGCCATGAATGTGCTATACCCATTATCTATTACTCTACACAGGATTTAAAATAAGGCTCTGGAACAGATAATACAACTTGCCCCTTGAGTAAATTTAAATTAACAACAATGGGGGTACTAATAATAATAAAATTTTGCAATTCAAGTGAGCAACTCCTAGATTTGAAACTGGTCAAACTATGGCAAAACTAAAGTGGATTCCATATATTAAGTCTGAAGTTCAGCTTATTCAAAAGCTTTTGACTCCATGGTGCATATAGCATGCTTGAAGGGTTATACCTGTATATTAAAGTTGACTTTAGGTGTCCAAGTAACAATCAAACAACAAAAATACAGTAAGATTGAGAAGGAAACCAGTCCATTTACTAAAACTGCAAGCCTCAGATGTTGAACTCAAGAAAATAATTAACCCAATTCAGTTTCCAGCTTTCATATCCCTTGGTATGAAGTTAAACTTGCCACAATGAAGAAACAAGCTAATTACAATAGAGAAAACAGTGTAGAAACATTTGTTTATTCACAGATGAACATCAAAGGGATGCACACTCAGATGAAAGGGTTATACCTGTATACCAATTCCAACTTCACGTGCTTTTTGAAATAGCATATCCACACGCACCAAATCATTAGGCAATTGTTCCTACACATTTTTTTAACTTTACAAGTGACATGGAGAAAAACTAACAAGATATCAAATATAAGAGCCATACACATCATAGAAAGTCCACAAGATACAGCAATTTACATACATTAAGAAGGGATTGGGGTATAAGGAAACCAAGTCAAAGAAACAATTAAAGTTTAGATTTCTTTTCTAAATGCCAAAAGCTAATAATAGAAGGGCATGCATACCAATGTATGCAAGTATGACACTTCATAGCTATCAACCCAAACCTAAAAACAAACACCTTCTTTCTTTCTCTATGCAAAGGGATGACTCCATCTTAATATGTTTGTAGTAATAGGGGTTCTCTAATTGGCGAGATGGCGTGGAAAGGCTCATAGATTCTGATATTCCAATAGATGGGCTCACCTTGAAAATATCATATGCTAAAATCAACATTCATTCAAGAAATATGCAATACAAAGTCCTCCATAAAAAGGTTAGGTGGACATCCATATAGATGGGCTCATCTTGAAAATCTCATATGCCCAAATTAGAGTTTATTCAATAAATGTGCATATAGCTGAATAGGTGTTCTTATCACAATACTAGATTTGATACAAGCCTCAGCAGTACACACTTCAACCTCCAAAATATTATGATTACCTAGTAAATGGCACCTTAACTAAAGAGTGAACGCACAGGTCTGAAGACATTCATAATC
Organism: Hamamelis virginiana; assembly: GCA_017140935.1. Lineage (NCBI taxonomy): Eukaryota > Viridiplantae > Streptophyta > Magnoliopsida > Saxifragales > Hamamelidaceae > Hamamelis > Hamamelis virginiana. The sequence continues at coordinate 3,724,336 of JAESVK010000377.1, read as the reverse complement.
AAAACTATAGAATCACTCACTGTCTTTACTAGTTATGTATAATATGCGTCATTTTTTAAAATTCAATGCATAATTTGAGAGGCCTCATGAGCAGCAAGAATGTAACTGAATTACTTCTTTCTTGGAAATGTTCATCTATAAATTTCTCTTCAAAAGTTTGAGACTGTTTTTGAGACACTTAGGTCTCTGTCAAAAATGAAAAAGGAAATTGATGAATCAAACCATCTCACAAAAAATTTCGCTGCTATGGCTTTGAACCGTGGGTGACTGGGTTTTCCAACCATGGGCCACATTTATTACAAAAAACCAATACCAATTCCTATATAAAAGAATACAATATTATCCCATCATTGGCATTGAGGATATTAATAGCATTGGATTCAAAAGTATGCCCTTTATATTCCATAAATGAGTTAAATCCACAGATGGTAATGAGCACAAGAGGCAAATATAAAAAACAACCAATTAGAAGATAAATATTCCATACGATTGACATGGCATTATAAAACAGAGACGTGCAAAAACCTTCAAATAATGTAATACATGACCAAATTAAATGACAGGAAATCACCTTGTAAAATGTCTCGACAGAAAAATTTGGGTTTGCTCCTACAGTTACAGTAAAGTATGAAAAGTTCACAGAAAACTTCTGCAGTAAATAAGCCAGATCAACTGTCCAAATGCTGCAAAAAGATGACAACAACAACCAAAAAATTATCAAAAGATGTTCACATCACTTAATATTGAATATGGGAATGATGTGCCCTGATCAGTACAAGAGCTAAGCTCTAGAACATCTATTTCTCAAAAGTAAAAATAACAATATAAATATATAATGAAAAAAGGGAAAACCTTAAGTAATGATGTATAAAAACATATAATGAAAAAACAAATGAATAGAGGAGACAAATTTGCATGCCCTTGAACTATAGCATGCCAATTAGACAGAAAACATGAAACCTGATGCCTTTGAACATTTCGAGTATCAATGGTTTAAAAAAAAAAATACCCTAATAAAGTTTAGGGTCATCCACTTCACCATATTGGTGTACTAAATTTGTCTTGATTCTTAAAAATTAGGCTATTCTTATCCTCTGATAAACACCAAGAGACAGAATATGTGGTAATTATCCCTTGGATGCAACCTCTAGCATCAAAAACTCGTCCAATCAACCTTGAATGTGCTCAAGTGAACTATACGAAAGAAATGACACCAGAACTTGCCCAGAAACTCACACAGAATATTGTCTACACTTCCTCATCCGCTTTGCATGGGTTAGAAACTTACTGTCTAATAACTTGAGCAATCTACAGATCTTGTCAAAGGAATAACGCTAATGATTTTAACTAACTTACATACTGAGATGCATAAGAGAGAATAACCCAAACAGGTAACCTTTGGATCACTCATTCTGAACCCAACTTCATCTGCATGATGCAACAAGGTTCATTCGCCTCATTCAACTGAAGAAATCTTATAGCTTTGATCTGTCATATGAGTAATCATAACTCTTTATGACCAAATGTTTTTCTCTAAAGTGTTCCAAGAGATTTGTAGATTCCTAGGACATGACCGTATCAATAAAAACAGAAAAACTTGAAGAGAAAAAAAATCACCCTAGGTACCTCGCAACAGTTGCCAGCCAATTTATTGTTGATTGGCATAAGTCATATGACTGATACTAACAAAATATACATAGGATCATATCGATACATCATTCCTGCAAATAATTTAAGCTACATCCACATGAATACATAACGTAAAATTGACAGTCACCTAAGTTCAAAAGCAACTTCTTAGCTGGAAATTATGTTTAAAAATTAGAAATAATGAACCAAACTTGCACAAATATACAGAACACTTAACACGTTTTGAAAGACAAGGTTCAATGGCCATGTTAGATGGACTCGGGTACAAGCGTTAGGCGTGGATGCTTTAGGTGTCATTCTTCAAATCCCCAAATCTTCACATCCGTTACATTAGTCAACACGAAATTTCTACATAACATAGCTTTCCAGAAATATTTTTTTCTTTCCCCCCTATATCATAGATTTCCAAAAATAGTTACTTCACTCATTTTGAAACATTCATGTAATAGAGGAACAAATTAATAAGTTAACCTAGAGAACTTTCAGTGAACTAGGATTGTCTTCCTATCTCCATTTGCTGGATCCCTTTGTTAGGCATGTGTACAACAGCAGGTGTGGTGGACACATATTTCATACCTAAACCCATGTCATGCCATTCCAAAAGGGGTTACAAGGGTTCACACATTTTTAAGTGTTTATGTAACGTTAGCCAATTTACAGAATAAGTTCTCAAGTACCAACAAATTATCTCTGCTGATACGATTGCATATCAAGGAGTTTCTGCAGTAGGTATAATATACACTTTCTCTTTTAGCCAAACACCAGACTAACTTCCCATTCAAAGCCTATAATTATGAAGAATTAGATTTGAAAACAGACAATATCACACAGAACTAAAATTAAGACTTTGTGAAGAAGAAGGCACCTAGTTGTGCAGCAAAGCTCCTCCAATGCTTGAATATTGCAGTCGTTGATGCCAATAGTTTTCAAAACCATCAAAACACAAGCAAGACCACAATCCCATGTGCATAGCTGCTTAATGTGTGGGACCTATAAGCATCAACACACCTTAATAGAAAAATTAAATTACAAGTGACTGATATGTAAATTTCATCTATCAAATTTACTGGATTCTGTATTTTAGTTTCAGATTCAAGATTGACAAAAAGGTTAGAATTGTTAAATTGTACGACATATCAAATGGAAAGATATAAATAGAATCACAAATCACTCACTTCAACAAAGTGTGCGTGTGGCAAGATTGCTTCATGGCATTTTCCATTACTTGATTTACTCGATGACTGTCCAAAAGTGCACGATTCAACAAAACTTTGGTGATCTCCATCTGATCCATGCACATTTTCTTCTTCCGTTTTCAATAACTTGTTTAAGAGAAGATATAGAGACCACATCAGTGACCCAATTAACTAAGAACTCCACTGAAGCACTGAGACTGGGATATATATACAGTCCGGGCAGTAATACATGCATGTAGCCTTGTCTTGTAACTCTCTGAAAGTGTTCCAGGAGTAGTATCCTACCTGCTGCAGCTTTAAAACACAAACAATGAGATTTCTTTTGGATAAAAGAATCAGCCCAAATACCTTGTGTATCAAAATATATACAATGTATATGGGAAAGAAGGAAAATGAGGCACTTTACCAGCATTATATGGACCATGTAAGGCCCAGCTCTCTGATGAGACTATCAGCATTTGAATATGGATTGGTTTGATTATGCGTAACAAAAACTAAAAATGAAGTATGGAAAAGAAACTAGTAAATTTGTTGTCTGATATCACAAGGGCTGTCAAACATACCAAGCTGGTCATGAACAACACAGCTCTGTCCATAAAGAGTAAATACCAACTAAACAAGCAAAGCTCAAACTTGAATTTCAAGCTTGATTCTTTAACAAGCCAAGAACAAGCAGCACTTGGCTTGGCTCAAGTAGGCTCGTCAAACTAAGGTAGCTCTGAGCAGTTGTAGTAACATAACTTGAGAAACTTAACCAATGAAAACACCTTATAGACATGTTGAAAAACAATATAATACTAGGGATATGATTCGAAATCACTAAACACCAATGAGCATTAACTCGGTTGGGAATGATCCAGAAAAATGTAGATAAAACAAATTAACAAGATCGGTTAGACTCATAATGCAAGCTTGAGCTTGAGCTTGAGCTTGGTCAAAATAATAGCAATAAAAGCTCGAATCCAATTCAAATTCAACCAAACTGAGATTGAACAACCCCAAACTTGATTCAACTTAACTTGTTCGCACCCCTAGATACCTCAATGTCTGAGGTAACGACGCATCGACAACAAATTTCACATAATTTTCCATTCAAACCAGTTCCTTGATCCTCACAAACTCATCAAATTAATCCTGTATAGATTCATTAGCGTTAAAAATATCCAAATTAAGCAAAATAACGGTTCTCGCTAATACGTGATACGGTAAAGTGTGAGATTGACGTGAACTCACTCAAATTTTCACATCTAACAACACTAGAAGTCAAATCAATTGTGGAAAATAAATTGATATTCAACACAGTTAAAACAGTCAAACAATTGAACAAGAAGCTCAAGGTTTACATCTGAACCGAGATTACCGAGGGAATTGAATGGCAACAAAATTTATAATTTATATACAGATCAAATTGTACAGAAAAATAAACAGTAATCTAAAGGATATGATACAAGTCGTTGATCGAAATTCAACAAATCTAGATGAAGTTTCAGATTAAAAATTCAATGCTGTGAATTGATCTCTGAGCTGGTAATTCGATTAGATTGTACAAATAAATGGAAAATCAATGAGGAAACTTCTGATATAATATATATATATATATATTGAGAGAGAGAGAGAGAGAGAGAGAGAGAGAGAGAGGATCGGAGAAGAAAAGACACCTTTGGGAATAATGTGATGGTGTTGTTCGGCGGTGAGGAGAAAGACGCCTGTGCGACTCGCTGTTTGGGGCCTTTTTTTAACTCTCTTCTGTGTACCTTTTTCCCTCGTTTTGTTAGGATGCTAGTTTTTAGTTTTTACATCGTAGAAAGGCTATTTTGGCTTAACTTACGCACTTTCTCAGTCTATTGGATCCCCGATTCCAGGTCTGCTAATTTTGTCTCGAAGAGTCATTAATTCCCATTTTCTCTTCATGAAGGAGGATAATAAAAAATAGTCTCATATTAGTTCGATAATCCAATAAGTCCTTGGAATTTTTCAATAACTCAATAGGTCCTTCCATTTTAGAAATTAATTGATTAAAGTCAACATATGTTTTTTGAAGACCATTCTATCCCTATTTTTTTTTTTAAAGACCACTCTATCTCTATTTTGCTAGCAGATTACGTTTCACACATTAATATTTATTTTTATTTTTTTTATCTCTTTTTATTTTATCATAGTTTCAAATTTGAAAGAGATTAGGAAGGTAATATTTTGCTGATTTGTTTCCTTCATCATTTCTTATTCAAATTTTTTAATGAATGAGATAAATCCAATATATTATATATTCACAATTTTTTTTTCAACATTATGTTGTTCTTGGATGAAATTTATATGTCCGTTTTGAGATATAAATATACACCGTATCTATTTATTAAAGATCGTTAAAAATCATCAATCTCACATACATATACATTTGTATAAGATGTTCAACCACGTTTTTGTTCACGGGTACTACTGAATAGCGTATTAACTTATGTTAATTTTGTGCAAGATATCCATGGTTAGACACATGATGAGTCTGGTCATGAAGCATGATAATAGAACATATACATACTGGATTTGGTTAACCCCAATTCAAAACACACATATGCGTACTGGATTAACCACCAAAACTTTTTATATGTACCTAATTGTATATATATGTGTGTGTTTTGATTATAACATTTCATGTAAAAAAAAAAAAAAATGAAAATAAAATCTTTCTACCCAAATGTACCAATAAAATAAAAATGAAATGCTCATTTGATAATAAAAAACTCAAAACAGCAAAGAAAGTAAACAAAATTCAAATACATACGTGAGCTCATCTTACCCATAAATTATAACTGCTTTGGAATGTCGAAGAGTTAAACATAACTTCAAACATCCAATTCATTCCATATATTTGATTGAAACATACTCAAGTAGTATATATGAGAGAATTTAATTTCGTTTGATACCCAAATATACATTTGATGATGTCGTTCGAAAATCCGAATTTATATTTTGAAACAACCGGGTGAAACTCAAATGTATATTACTAATATCCAATTCAATTAAACACATGACCAAAGACTTCTATGTGAATCAGACCTCAAACAAAGAAGTTGCCGTTCCAAAAATGGATTTAATATATGTTTTATTACAACATTTCTGGAAAAGAAATATTAAAAATCAACACATTCAGAGATGAAACAAAAAAAAAAAAGACTCAACTTGATATGTGCCTTTGTAGATTTAGAGATGAAACAACTAAAAAACATACAAAAAATCCAAATTTATATGTGAAATCATATTTTTCACATATGCCAAATCAAGTTGAAAGTAGAATACTCGGAAAAAAGCTCAGAATTTGTAACCTTTTTCTCCATGAACTGAAGAGGAAGAAATAGTCCAGTGTGAGGAGTGGAGGTCCGGCGAAGTGGGTGTATAGTCCTCCGAAGTCAACTTCTATTCTTCTTGATTCTTATTTTTTCAATGAAAGAAATCCTCTTTTTCGCAGAACCACCAAGAATTGTGTGGGTTTGCCTCATTTTCTAAAAGGGCAAATTTGTCCTTAATAAAATTTGAAGGGTCTTTTGGGTTAGCTACTTTTTTGCTGAGCCTAATACTCTAAAACTCAATATGAAGGAGTAGGAGTGTGCAAAAACTTGTCCAACCGGCCGTACCCGTCCGACCCCATCCGAACCAACCTGCAACCCGCGGTTACATATCTCATGGCGGGTGGGATCGGATGGATGAGATAGAAATTCTATGGGTGGGATTGGTTGATCGGTGTCAATATCAAAACCCACTCAAAATCCGCCACCCGCCAACATTTATATATAAATATATTTATATATATAAATAATAAATTTACATAAAATGATTCAAGATACTTGTTATAAATTTTTCTTAAAACAAATGCATGTTAGAAAAGTTAGAAAGCAGAAACCATAAACGATTAAAGGCCAAAAGCAAAATACATGCTATAAATTTATAGCTATTTCTTTGTCATCAAATTGCACTGTAAGATATTGGGTAGATCCTGCAAGACATTTAAATATTATATTATAAAGTGGTGATGTGTTTGTTCTTCATCATATTCAATGTTCAAATGCGAGCGGAATCACATCGATCTACACATAATTTATAAATTCAGAAAATCTGAATTTATAACTCACGTTTTTACTGTTGGGCCAACTTTCGTTGGTTACAAGAATTTCACTTAATAAAATCAATCACCGACGGACTCCACATCAAGATAATCAATTCCCAACTGCACCTTTGACTTAAACCTTCATGCTATTAATATATTTTATTTTATATTCTCAAATCCTAAATTCTGAAGATCAATATAATATTGACGATTATTATCGTTACGTTGTGATTGAATCGAGCCCAGTGAGATTGATGACGTGTCGAAGACTAAAGTTCACATGAGCTTTGAGCCTGTTTGGAATCAACAACAATCTAAAATTTTAAAATTGCCATTCTAAGATATGCCATGGCAGGAGAATATTGGGCAAAAATTATTTAATGACACTTCATTTACGTGGGAAACCAATTTGAGGACTAGACAAGACAACATGGAAGTGGATTAGACTGCAAACCAAGCTATTTGGGCTTGGTTGAATATTGAATAACTAACCTACTCAAATTCAACTTAAAATTGCGTGAATAAAAATTTTGTTTGGGATTGGTGAATGAGCTAAATTTAATTTTATTTTAGAGCATGGAGTTATTATATATGAGTAACAGAGTAACATATTACTTTAAAGAATAAGGTTCACTTTATACAAGTTGCATAAGGTGATATTTATAAAGCCTAATGCACATCAGATTTTGAAAAATTGATCGTCGGATTAGATAAAACTGCTTATGAATTCTATGATTGTAAAAAAAATAATATAGTGATGCAACAGTCAGTTTTTGTAAAAACAAACTGAAAAAAACTGGTGATATTTTAAAGAACAAAAAAGTCACAATTTTTCATTGTGATATTTTTCAAAAATTGACCATTGGATCATTGTGATTTTTGGCGATTGTGAAATTCATAAGCAAAACAACTAATCCAATTATTAGTTTTTTAAAATATGATCTGCATTGGGTTTTATAAATGTTACCTTACGCAACTTTGCGTAACGTGCACCTTATAATAGAAGCCATACCCAATTATTTATTTATAGCATTTTTTTTTTCATTGTATACTCCAATTAAAGTTGCAAATCCATCATTTAAGACGAAGTCATTTATGAAAATTGTAATTGCTTCCACAAAAGATGATAAAAATTAATTTTAGGAATTCTTAACACATCATGATTTCAAATGTTTCACTATCATTTGAAATGGCAGATGCCATTTTCTAAAACAACTCCATTCATGAATCATGAAAATGAATTTATATATAGAAATTAATGAGATAATTCAATTTTCAAGGGATGTTTAAATGTGTCTTATTTATTTATTTATTTTCTCATAAGATTAACTCCAATGGGATGCTATTTGACTTGCCATTGTCAAAATTTGGTATTGACACCCAAATAACTTGGTCCAATAGGGCACCAAATTTTGACAATCACAACTCTTACTGCTAAATTTGGTATCTCAAATGGCACTTATCATTTGCTCCATGTCATACTTTCTTTTTTAAAAGTGGAAAATACGAAAATAAAACATTAATGTATTGGAGCACACATGTGTGAAAATTTGACATGAAGGTTTACCAAATTTTGACTCTGGCATATCAAATGGTATGAATGCATAGAAGACACTCTAAGAAAGCCTATTAAATTTATGAAAAATATTATACAAACAGAAATTTTAACCCGAAATTAAAAACTACCCTGATATGTCATTCTTTGAGTGGTGAAATCTCTCCTCTCAAACTGCTTCCCTATGTTTCACACACCATTCAAATCATAACACATCTAGGTGGTTTTAATTTTCGGGTTAAAGTGTCGGGTGTTATAGAATTGTTGTAAATTTATGAACTATGTGAGGTTGCCAAATTTGTGATAGAGACACGTGTGATGATTTTAGATGGTTGATAAATTGGGCTTTTAAAAACTGACCCACGCACTATTTTGTGCCCCTCAAATTTGAATTTGGATTCCGGTAAATAAAGGCCAGCCCATTATTGAAATGGACTGACTGGTTTGATGATAGTAGTCCATACCTTTTCAAACACTAACAGTGATTGCATAACCACTCCAGAGAACACACCCGTGAGATCTAATTGGACGATAGCTACTAATTATTTGACCATACCTTAGTCTGCAAAAAGATTAAATTTCATTGGTGAATGACTCCGCCGACAGCAAAAATCATTTAGTCTCAAACTCTCAATATTTCTCAACGTGCAATATTGGAAGAAGAAAAATGCCAAGTGGACAAGAAATCAAGATTCTATTATTCTGACACATCATTCGGTTTGAAAATTTTGGTTTAAGATTTAGTCCGTTTAGTATTACCCTTGGAAGAAAAGGCGGGTTCCTATTCAAATTCAAAAAAGGCCAAAGATTGAGCTTGAAAAGCATGGCCAAAATAAGCTTTAAAAGTGGGCTTGTAGCTTTGAATTTGAAAGCATCGACTTGGTCATGCACATAACGGTCAGTTTGAGCTGTAAATTTCCTACCATTTGTACCAATTTAATTTTGTGGTGTAGAGCAGTTAGGTGAGTGTCATATATCTTTATTTTCGGTAGAGAAATTTTGGGCTCAAGCCTAACAGGATGCTATTCATTTATTGCACGTGAGAACCTGCTAATTTCCAACGTGGCAACATTCTAGTGGATGGACACTCCATGCATCACCAATCATTCTGTTAAATCTAAAGATTTTGAAAAGAAAAGAAAAGGGACGAGGACGTGGAGAATAAACTTTGGAAAAGAAACCACCATTTTACAAAACCAAAGTCAAGGGGTTGTGGCTTTTCTCTGTTGCCCCCAAACGGCTAGAAAACGTGCCTTTTTCCCCCATTTGCTTTTGTTTTTTCAAATTACTTCTCATTAGCCAACCACACAATTCACTAGCCGTTGGTGGGCCTCTTAGCTTTTCCCTTTTAGATTGGAAGTTGGACTCCACCTTAAAGATAATAAGGGGGGTGAAGATCATAGATCACAAAGACGTGCAAGGAAAGAATAGAAACAGATGTGTTAGGAGACCACCAATGATGAAAGCCCAACAACTTCTCCATTTGAAGTTTGTCATTGTCATAATCATTCCATAACTAGTTTTGAATAACTTTAGTCCACATGTTAGCACTGTAATTTTTAAAACAGATTAATTGATTGATTTTGTGTATAAATAGATTTATTTAGACAGTTTAGATGGAATGCTGCTATTATTCTGTTAGTTATGTCTAATATTGCGCTGAAGGTGATTAATGTGACATTTCATATAAATTGTCTATGTACATATTGTACTGATGCGACATTATCAAAATGATGATTCTCTGCTTGGGTTTGTTTGGTGGTTGGATGATATGTCATGATCTAGATCATCTGCACATCACCCAAGTGAAAAGTAGAGCATCCAGATCATAACACATTATCACATTATCACATTTGGATCATAACACATCACCCAAGTAAAGGATTCAGACTCACATTATCACATTAATTATCTCGATATTAGCTACATTTGAAAGAAATGGTTAAAGTCTTGGTTGGTATGGTAGTGATATTTTTCTTTCTTACATTTTATTATACTCCCTCCGTCGTACAAAGATAGTTTGCCTTCTTTTCTTTTTTGGCTGTCCTAAAATGGTAATCCATTTTGAAAAGTCAAATTATATTTCTTTTAACTTTCTCATATTACCTATTCGACATTACACCAAATGCAATTAAAGAAAAAGATAGTTTTGGAAATAAAAGGTAAAAAGATCACAAATTAATGTATTAATGAATTTTCTTAATATGCGTGATTTTTGGAAGAAGCCTATTTTTATGGGACGGATGGAATAATATTTTTTTCTTGTATGACGTGATAGTTAATGTAACAACTATTAACACTTCATATCCTTACTTTACCAGTTAAATTATAAGTTACCACATCATCAAAAATACATATTCTTTAAGATATGTTTGTGGTTAACATTACATCACCATGTTGATTACTACATCAAATTATTAAAAAAAACATGTTGTACGAAGCATAAGAACTCCTTTGATGGTAATTATTTATTGTTAAGCAACAATTAGATGTTAATTTTGAACCCAAGTATCTTAGTACACGGGAATTTATGACCAATAGGGACATCTACAAACTGCAACCCTAATTGATTCCATATAATCATATGTTTGGTACTTTATATATTGTTATATTGATATTTTAGGTCAGTTTGTGCATACCAAATTAAGTTCTGCAATTCAAATAAAACTTTTGAAATATGACTTTTACCTTACCATCCATGCCCCAAATATTAATAGTTAATGAAAGACTCGGTTCACACAACCTTCCGTGACTAATTTTTTTTTAAACATAAAATGGCTTTTTACCTCAAAGTCTACACCAAAACAATTGTCAAAGGCTCAAATCATACTCTTCTCGATAAACAATTAAATAGTCCATACAAAAATGATTACGGATAAGTCATTATATATATGTGGGGTCCTATTTCCAGAGGATCGGCAGCCTCTTGTCCTATACCCAAAACGGCTATAGAACCCGAACCCCTATCCGTTTAAAACGAGGAATCAATTTACTTATACCCCTTGAATCGCCTCGATATTACCACACTACCCTACTCCTTGTTATTTGTTCCCACCTCTTACACTCTCTCTCTCTCTCTCTCTCCATGATCAAGAATAATTCGTATATATATATATATATATATATATTTTTTTTGGTAAAATATATTTTTTATATTTCAATTTGAGCATATGGTAATATTGACAGAGCTTGGGTAGAGGAAGTTTCTATCATTTAATACTCTCTCGGTCCTACAAATATATATATATATATATATATTTTGACTGTCCTAAAATGATAGTTCATTTTGAAAAGTTAAATTATATTTTTTTTTAATTTTTTCATATTACTCTTTATTATTTCAAGAATGTCTTAACATGATACCAAATGCAATTATAGAAAAATGATAGTTTTAGAAATAAAAGGTAAAAAAGATTAGAAATCAATGCATTAATGAGTCTTAAGGGAAAATGATCAATTACCCCCTATGTAGGATCTTATTTATCAAGAAGCCCAATGAACTTGAATCTATACCAATCCCCCCCTACAGGTCAATTTCGGAGTCAACTTTGAATTCTATTTGTCTATTATACCCCTTCCTTCTTTTTAGCAAGTTTTTAAATTTTCCATATTAATGATGGGCATTTATTTGAAATTTATGCAGGTAATTATTTGGATATAGAAAGTTTTTTTGAATTCAAATCTCTTAATCTCAGCCGGTATCTTTTTGTTTTGTTGGATATGGTAAGTTTTTTTTTGAATTCGAATTTGGGGTATACATTTTGAACGGGATATCATCAGCCGGAGTTCATTTCTTTTTCTTTTCTCATTGTTTGGATATGGTAAGTTGTTTTTGAATTTGAATTTTGATTTAAGATTATTTTCTGTTTGCCTCATCATCAACCAGTGTATACATGGTTCGAAATCCATGTATACAAGAACCATGTATACATGGTTCGAAAGCCTTTCTATGCTTTGTTCATTAATTTTATTTATTTTTTTATAAAACTAGTACGAGATGTATACATAGTTAGCTATGTGTTTTGCAATCACATGAATTTGGAATCAAAATTGTAATTGTCAGAGGAAATAAGCCTATACATGACTCTTTTGTGTTGTTTGGCTTGATTGCATTGGAGTGGGGTCTTGTGTAGTTTGGGTTTTTAGAATAATCTTTGTTGGGACTGTTATGTGTACATGACTCTTTTTATTTATTTGAAATCTGAGATTGATTTTAAAATCTGAGATTGATTTTGAACCATGAATACTTTGTATATTTGCTTCCAAAATTCATGTATACATTGTAAATTTGTTTTTTTAAAAAAATGGAACCCATATCATCCATGTATTCATTCAACCACCTCTTTCAAAAATTTTTGATTTCTAAACCCAAATAACAGAAAGAACAAAACTTTATATGTATACATGTATACACATCGACCATTGCCTGATATTAGATGAAAATATGAGATTTCGAACCATGTATACTTTGTATATTTACTTTTAGAACTCATGTATACATTGTAAATTTATATACATGTATACACATCCACCATTGCCTCATATTCAGATGAAAATTTGAGATTTTGAATCATGTATACTTTGTAAATTTGCTTTCAAAACTCATGTAGCAGTCTTTCCCATACGCTTTCTTGTCGATTATTATCAATGATAATTACAGGTTACCCAAAAAAAGGGGAATAAAAGGTGCAAATTTTGATCCTTGATTGAATTTAAATTCAAAGCGATCCAAGAATGAATCCATTAACATTCTGTGTTGGGGCTGCAACATTTGCCTCATTTGAACCAACAAGATTGTATCTGTTACCAGTCAAAAAAGGAAAGCAAAATTAATTAAGTAGAAGTTTTGGGAATAGAATTGAAATAAAATTACTGGGTTTTTAATAGGGTGAAAAAAGGTACCCAATTTGCATAGTGGCCGGAATTGCGACCCAGAGGCTGAAAGAAACCTTCTGATTCAGCATGAAGGCAGGGATATGAAATGTTTTGCCCTCCAACTTCCCATGATTGTTGAAAAGGAACCGCCTTTCTGACAACATCTGTACATGAATTGTATACATATGATGATTGAGATGTATACATGGTATACTTTGTGCATGTTAATTCCTCAATGCCACAAGCACAATTATCATATGTATACAAATGAGTCAATATTCACGCTCTCTTCATAATATCAGTTCGTTAAAACATAATTAAAAAAAGATTTTAGTGTAAATGCAACAGAAAAATATGTTGTATACATGTTCACATTATCATCCATGACAATATTGTTTCAAAAAACTCATTTTTCTAACAAAATAAATGTTAAAAAAATAAGATTCACACACACAAAAAACAGAGGTTTGGAAGAATAACATTTTTTACCGATAAATAACCACAACAAATATATTGTATCCCCCAAAATCGTTTGAAAAAATCGTAATATACCCATTAAATATCAAAACTTTATAACCCTAATCACAAAAAGATTAAAGCTTTTCATAATATCGGTTATACAAAACACCCAAAAAAGTCGATTTCAGTCAAAAAATCAACTGGAAACATGTTCTATACATGTCTACATGTCCATCCGTACCAATATGGTACGAAATACCCATTTTGGAAACCAGGAACATAAAAAAAAAACAGAAAATAACCATAAAAAAACAGAGTTAAGCATGTATCCCAAATAAAAATCGAAAAAAATCAAACAAAAATAGTAAACAAAACCCTATACAAACCATTTTTCGCCGTCTGCATGTTCTTAACCTTCAAAACCAAGTTTGAAGGTTTCCTAAATGCCGATTTCTTCTTGTTCGTCATGCCGAAATAGAGAGAATGAAGGTATTTGGAACGATCAGGGATTTTTGATTCGAGCTTACGCCGGATGGGTTTCTGAACGTGTGAAGAATCCTTTCCTAAAATCTAGCTTCGTGTTTTGGTTGTGCAATATCTATCAAAATATCGGTTACCTTTTTTCACGGCTACCAAATAGGAAGCTGAAAAACGGGTTGCCCCTTTTCGAAATTAAATGCATACATGGATGAGCAATTTTGTCCATTATAACGAAATTAGCTGGTTTATATTAGATTCAAAATGTGAGGGGTCTATTGGTAATGGACTACTATATAAAGGTTCTTTTAGTATAAAACCCTTTTCTTAATATGCGTGTTTTTTTGGAAGAGACCTATTTTTATGGGATGGAAAATAAAATTGATTGGCCTTTGTTTTTATATTTCATGAGACAAAATATCTCAAACCTGACTTTTTCAATGAAACTCGTGGCTATTTCAATTTTACGAGACATTCATTCATTCATAATGAACAAATGATCGTACTTGTATTCAAAGATTAATTGAAACTAAAATTCAATTGCAAAATTAACATACGAAGAAAAACTCAAGTTTCAACTATTTCAGAATGCCGGTTTATGCATTCAATTTTTCGTATATCAAAGAGAGACTAATTAAAGTGACTTCTTGATATAACTTGCTGGATCAACTATATATCTTATTAGATGAGAGAAAAATATAGAAATACTAATAGAATATCTAACTCTCCTCGTCAAAGTTTAGATATGCATTGAGCATTAATCATCCTTGATGATTTATTTAGGCACCATTTGGATTTATTTTTTGTAAGTACTTATTTGTCTTTTTAAAATTTTTTCTAAGAAATTACATATTGCAAATTTTTAAAAAAGCAAATAAGTACTTATAAAAAACAAATCCAAACGGTGCCCTATTTATTTTAGGTAATTTTTTAGACGTTAACTGTTAGTTGCTTACAATAAAGTTGGATTTCAAACTTCAGCCCCCCACTACAATGCCAATAAGACTTTATTACCTAATTTAGGGCATATTCAGAATTGAATTAATCATCCTTGTGAAGAGCAGTATTCATTGCTTTTGGGAGGACTGCTTATCCCATCGGCCATCATCAATGTTGGTCACAGCTAGCTAAGTGAATTGCATGTGGAGTTTTTTCACCTAATTTCTTGGCAGTTTTTTTTTAAAGGTTTCATTCAATTCTGTCATTTTTTTTTTTTTTGCTTTTCTTTTTCACTGCAACACCTAGTGCAGGGTGTTACCTTCCTTTAGCCTTGGCCTAGGATCTATAGCTGGGAATGACATGAACCATTTGAATGGGCATGCCATGTGCCATTAATTCACATAAGGTAATGTTTCACTAATTTCTTTTCACAGATAAATTAGGTCTTCATTGTTGATTGCAAAAATCCACTCATTTATGGAAAAGGATGGAAAGAGGAGATCCATCATAAATCCAATTTTTACAAATTGTCAAACCAAACCAAACCAAACCTAACCCACCCAAACTATTTATTCCCCATTTGATTTTCAATTATTTCTCAAATTAAATGTCATTTTTGCTAAAATTATAATATCTTTGTCAATTGTAACATTTTGTCAATCTTAAATGAAGTTGAATTAATAATTAAATAACGTTAAATTCTATTGCTTTAGTGATCGAGGTAAAAATATTGGATATATCTAAGATTTTTTTTTTGGTTGGCTGATGTAATTTTTTAATTTTTTTTTATAGTAAATAATAGAAGTGATGAGTTTCTTTTACTTTCAATTTAAAGGAAGAAAATATATGGCTCACTAATCATTGGATGAATTTTGTAATAATATTCGGTAGATATTGAACCACTCATTATTTTTATAAACAATTTTAAATTGCGAACGATTCACTTATTGTTTTTCTTTTGTAAATCTGCCAAATCTAAGTTGAACAGTAAAGCATGTGAGTGTCACCCCCCGTCTGCTATCCTCACTTCTATAAAAATATTTCAAGTTTGAATATATAAAAGTACATTGATACTTATTTATTAGTATTAGACAGAATTTGGAATACGTATAAGTTTCGGATGGTAAAAAAAAAAGGCGTGTTTATATTTTATCCCATGCTTAATTTTGAATTTTCACAATGACACTTCATCTCACTAATCATATAAAGTATTTGTGTATGAAATTTTTTTGCTACACCTAAAAATTAATTTATTTTATCTTTCTTATATAAGAAACTACTGCAGTTTAATGGCAGTATCAGATGGATTGAGATTTGGATTTGGGTTTAAAGATGTAATCCCATTTGTAGTAAGGAAAAATAAATCATAAAAGAACAATTCTTTAAAATCCAAACCAATTTTAGAAAGCAAAGAGAAAATGGGGGAAAAAATGTCAAAAGTTAGACACTGCACTTCTTCTTATGTACAATTTCAAAAAAATTGTACGGAGTATATAGATTTTGAAATAATAAGGAGGGTAAATATGTAATCCAATATGCAGTGAGCAACTGAGTCTTGCCCCAATCCCCATCCGTCCTTCCTACGGCTACATGGTCTTATTTTATTATTATTTTTGAACGTACTCACTACTCACAGTGCTCAGAGAGAGAGAGAGAGAGAGAGAGACGTTGGCAAATGGCAAATGGCAATTGGCAGTTATCCTTTGAACTTGAAATCAAAATAAGAAAAAGAACAGAATCCGTTCCTCTTTTTTTCTGAGAGTTCATGTGCTAGAGCAACCTCTTGCAATCATGGCTATCACGGAATATATATATGTATATTCCATTGTCTCTCATAAAAGTTCCTTGCAATCCTTTTGATTTTCTTCTTTACCAGAAATGGTCGAACCCTTGTGCAATAATTACTGCAAACAAAGCAATTTTTTTGAATCGTAGTAGAATCTCAGCTACCCCCACCCCACATTTTCCCTCATTTTCTTTTCTGGGCTTTTGGGTTTCAAAAATTTTATAGGAAAGTGTTCAGATGGGAACTTTGGTGAAGAATAGTAGAGAATTTGAAAAGAGAAAAGATGGTTTTGAATCGGTTGGTGTTGGGACTGAGTCACTCACCGATTCGGCTACTGACTCTAGAGGAAGCCGTTCAAGCAGATCGAGCTCTGATGTTTCAACAGATGAAGGGAAGGCCAAGGGATCTTCTTCGTCGCCTCGTTTGGGTTGGCCTATTCGTAAGGCTGATGTACCCAAATGCTCAATGTCTGATGTCAGTGAAGACAAACAGATACACCAGTTGGATGATTCAAAGTTCAAGAAACTGGGTCCCAAATTTTCAGGTTAGTATCGGTGTTTTGGGTTTTACTTCTGTTTGGATGCTGAGAAAAAAATCTAGGAAAAGAACAGAAAATAAAATTTTGAGTTTTATATTTTTTTGTCGTTCTGATCAGTTGCATTAGGCCTAGTTGATATATTTTGTTTACTACATTTTCTCAGCAACCAAACAGAGCACGTTTTATTTTATTTTACATTTTGGATAGTCTCTGCTTGTGGGTTTCGCGATTCATACCCATTTTGAGTTTTGCAATTTGATTTTTTTTTTTTTGGGTTCTAAAATTATATAGAGATTGATATGATGAAGGAGAGGTTTTCGAAATTGTTACTCGGTGAAGACATGTCAGGATCTGGTAAAGGCGTTTGCACAGCATCGGCGATTTCAAACGCCATTACAAATCTTTGTGGTAATCTCTCTCTCTCTCTCTCTGTCTCTCACACACCAGTTGGGTTTATGGTATTGCTTTAAATTGACCCAGAGACTTTAAAAAAAAAAAAATTAAAAATTAAAAAAAAAAAATTGAAAATTGAAAATTCCATGTTTCTAAATTTCAAGTACTTCATTTTTGCTATTTGAATTGGCATTTATTTTATTTCTATACAATCTGTAGCTACCATTTTTGGGCAACTATGGAGATTAGAACCCTTATCTCCTGAAAAGAAATCGATGTGGCGAAGAGAGATGGAGTGGCTTCTTTGCGTTAGCGATCACATTGTCGAATTAATACCCTCTTGGCAGACATTTCCTGATGGAAGTAAGCTTGAGGTAAATCTAATTTTACTACTTTATCCAGTTCATAGTTGAATAAATTTTCAAAGATATTTGATTTTTTCTTCTGTAAAAATCTGTTTGGTCGCTGAGAAAACACTGGAAAAATAAATAAATCAACATTTTGAATAGTTTTCTTTATTTAGGGGACCTAAAAACACTTGTGACTCCACTGAACTGGCCTAAATTTAGCAATATGGCCTTAGCTGAATTGAGTTTCTCATGATTTTGGAAGGCATAACAACGGAGGACCAATAATTCAAAATTTTGTTTTCTTTCCCTTTTCCTCCAATTTCTCAGCAACCGAACAGAGGAAAGGCAAACTTGAAGTAAATTTTACTCGAATCCCAGATTTACCCAGATTCAAAATTTATTCCCTTTTCCACCAATCATTTCACAGTGCCGGAACTATAAATTTATTAAGAAAATCATATCGAATCTGATACTAATTTTATCCAATTCACTTGTATTATCAGTAAACAAGAGTGGGCAAAACCCAAAAAAGGAAACTCAGTAAAAGCAGTGAGCTGTCGGGTAATTAAATTATTGTTGTGTGTTTTTTTTCATGGAATTTCTTCATTTTCTATACAGGTCATGACTTGCAGACCCAGATCAGATATTTTCATCAATCTCCCAGCTCTGCGTAAACTAGACAACATGCTTCTCGTAAGATTCAACCTGAGCTTGTTTCTTGTCCATTACTTCTAGTTGAGAAGTAACTTTTATTCATGAGTCCTTTTCTCACTGTCACAGGAAATATTAGATAGTTTTAAAGATACAGAATTTTGGTACATCGATCAAGGAATTATAGCCCCTGAAGCTGATGGGTCAGCATCTTTCCGAAAACCTATTCAGAGGCAAGAGGAGAAGTGGTGGCTACCTGTGCCTCGTGTCCCTCCTGATGGTCTCCATGAAAATTGCAGGAAGGAGTTGCATCACAAACGTGAATGCACAAATCAAATACTAAAAGCTGCCATGGCTATCAACAGCATTGCTTTAGCTGAAATGGAAGTTCCTGAATCATACTTGGAAGCTCTTCCAAAGGTTTGAAATCCATCATTAGCTCCAAATGGGCATATGGGTTTCCTTTTAACTTAAAATATATGCCTTACTTATCTCATAAGTTCATAATTGATTTTTCCTAATTTAGTCATTAAAAATTTGCAAATGCTGAATTTGTTACTATGCAAAGGGAGCCTAACACTGAGCTGTTGTTTTCAGAATGGGAGAGCCTGTCTGGGTGATGTCATTTACCGATATATCACATCAGATCAATTCTCCTCCGAATGCCTGTTTGATTGCCTTGACCTATCCTCTGAACATGTTGCTTTAGAGATTGCAAACCGTGTGGAAGCTGCAATATATGTATGGCGTCGAAGAACTCACTCAAAACCCATAACTAATCCAAATCGCTCCACTGCAAAATCGTCATGGGAGATGGTCAAGGACCTAATGATCGATGGAGATAAGAGGGAATTACTAGCAGAAAGAGCAGAAAGCCTCCTGTTTTGCTTGAAGCAGCGGTTTCCTGGTTTGTCCCAAACAACACTGGATACGAGCAAGATCCAATGCAACAAGGTTCCAAATTTCCCTCCATTGAATTTTTTCTTTTCTTCTCAACACCTTTCCATCTAGTTTATGTATTCATTTTTTTTATTTTATTTAAAATCTGTTACTTCAATTTTCAGGATGTTGGAAAATCCATTTTGGAGAGTTACTCAAGAGTTTTAGAAAGCTTGGCATTTAGTATTGTGGCTCGAATTGATGATCTACTCTATGTGGATGACTTGACCAAGCATTCAGACAAGTTTTCATCAGTTCCTACAGTCAGTGTGATTTCTCACAAGAGGGTTACAATCCCTTACTCAGTGCCCGTCTCGAGCACTACTCCATACAAAACAGCTTCTGCTACTCCGAGGTTTTCACCTGCACCACTAATTAGTCCTGCAAGGGGAGAGAGAACTCCATTCCTCGATAGAAACAAGCCTCACCGGCGTGGTTTTGGAGTAAAAAAAGCCTTGACAAATTATCTTGGCGTTGAGACAAAAACCAAGAATAATGATGGGTCAGTTTCGTCTCCAAACATAATTGTCGACACATCTGCATCTCAAACTAGCATAGAAGATTTGGAGCGTCGGCAAAAAGAGCCGTCGGCCCGCCAAAATGGGAGGTTGCAGCAAAATGTTCGATGAGATTCAGTTGCTCGAACTAGTTAGGTACATTGAGAGTTTTTTTTAATAGAAGGATATGAATCAGGAAACTTGTTCAAAACAAACCTCTGTTTGTAATCAATTATGTTTTACAGTGATTAGTTGAGAATTTAATGTATCATCATTTCCTGATCAGTAAATGTAGTTCAAAAGTTTCAGTGCATATTATATGGCATGTGCAGGTGGTTTGTTCAAATCTTTCTGTAAAGTTTAGGCAAAAGGAAAATTTAAAATAAAAAGGGGGCATTCCGAGAATTGAACTCGGGACCTCTCGCACCCTAAGCGAGAATCATACCACTAGACCAAATGCCCAATTTGCTTCTTTCTATATGAAGTTACTTGTTTTTGAGTCTTTTAATTGTAACATTTGCTTCATTTGTTTGTGTGGACTATATCATGTGTGTTCTACCAAAACATTAGTATTTGAGTATGCATGTTCGTCATATTGGAAGAGGGGTACTTATTTAAGACGAAGAAACGGCACTTTAAGCTATTGTTCACTTGTTGAAGATTTGAAGCTTAGACCATTTCCAGTGGACTTGTTAGGAGATTCATTAGTGTCAACTACATGCTGAAGTGCGAAAGTTTACACTCCAGTGAACATGTTAACTCACTCAATAATCTTGTCAGATGCTAGCCGTCTTTTAGATGGTCATCACTCGAGGTAGATTGTTCTCTTATGTTCTTTCTAAAACTTTATTTTAAAATTTTACAAGGTCCAAAAAGATTCATTAGAACAAGTATGACTATGTTAGATAACACACTTCTTAATGGTGAATTGAAGATGGACTTAATTTGTAGTCTTGGACCCATGCCTATGCACAGTTCACCACAGTAGGTCCATAGCTCAATGGCAGAGCATTCGGCAGGCAACCAAGAAGGAGAACTAAAAGATTAATAACTTAAATTAAGTTATAAAGCTGAGAACAAACAAACAAAGAAGTCGTTGTAGTATAGTGGTGAGTATTCCTGCCTGTCACGCAGGTGACCCGGGTTCGATCCCCGGCAACGGCGAATTATTGTTTTTCTTTTTCAACATCTCTTAATATGACGAGCGTGCCAGAAGCTTCTCGTGAGCCGGGGCGACTCAAGTTTTAATTAAACTTGGGCGCATAGATTTAGTCCAAACACAGCCGGTGCCCAAACATGGCTCATGTTTTCAAGTCCCATAAACTCTCAGAATTTTGAATGGGGAGCCGATATTCTAATCCCAACCAACACTCTAAGCCCACCTTTATGCTAACTATGCTCTAATAAGTTATAAAAAAATCCCATAATTTTTCTAAAATAACCCTAACACTAAATAAGTGTGAATAAAATTTATATCCCTACCCCAATTACAATAGTTGCTTTAGATCATACCCCCTTTCTTCCCTCACGTCCCTCTTTCCCACCCCAATTACACACATTCATTCTTTTTTTTTTTTATCATTCTTTATTCTCTTTCTTCATTCTCTTTCACCATTCCATACAAATCTACATTTACCATCAAAGATTCATTGTTCAAATTTAAGGATTTAAATATTTTTTTTCTTCTCTTTACAACTATAGACATATATAATGAAACTTAATGAAGCCACCAATAGTGATGGATAAGTGTTATGAAGCTATAATTTTATTTATTTATTTATTTTTTAGCAAAATTCCTTGGTGTTAGATTATGTAAACCTAACATTCTATATTTGTTGTATAGAAGACGACTTAACAATGTTGGAATTTTGGGTTTTGTCTAACCTAACAAAATGTTGTGTTTGTTGCGTCACCTAACATTCCCGGAATGTTAGATTTGTTGTAGCCTAACAAACACGTTATGTAAGGTTGTAACCAGCCTAACATTCCGACAATATTTGGTTGGAAGCAATGCAACAAAACAAAATAAAAAAAAAAACCTCCATTCATGTGTTAGGTTTAGGGGTGTTCAGAAAAACAACCAAACCATTGATTTGGTCTAGGTTTTTTTGTAATTTGGTTTGGTTTGGTTTGATTTTTTTTTTTTTTTTTTTTTTTCTGTCCTGTTTGGGTTGGTCCCGGTTTAGTCACTTTCCAAACCAATGTAACCCGGACCAGACCAGTATACCAAATTATATATATAACATTTTATAATATATATGCAAAAATGGTTTCTCTGTTCTGAGTCCTATTCATTTTAACACCTGAGATAATAGGTTTTAAAAAAATA
Source organism: Hamamelis virginiana (assembly GCA_017140935.1). Classification (NCBI taxonomy): domain Eukaryota; kingdom Viridiplantae; phylum Streptophyta; class Magnoliopsida; order Saxifragales; family Hamamelidaceae; genus Hamamelis; species Hamamelis virginiana. The sequence continues at coordinate 3,701,603 of JAESVK010000377.1, read as the reverse complement.
CTATATTTTTCTATCACTTCTCATTTTGTTTAAAACCAAAACAAAAACTCAAACAGTGTCTCTAAAATAAAAAATTCAGACATGACATGATTATTGAAAAGAGAAGAAATTCCCATTAACAGCAACATGATGAAGCATAAGAAAAGAACAAAAATAAAAAAGGAAAATTAGAAAAGACAGCATACGGGACAAAAAAAAATGTTAGATTCAAGCTATTTTCCATCATGAAAGGAGAAGAAATTCCCATTAACAGCAACATGATCAAGCATAAGAAAAGAAGAAAAATAAAAAAGGAAAATTAGAAAAGACAGCATACTGGACAAAAAAAAATGTTAGATTCAAGCTTTTTTCTTATGATCCGAGGTAAATAATATAATTAAGTGAAAAAAAAAATCAAAACAAATAAAGGCTAAATCAGTCAAACCGTCAAAACCAAACCGCAATAATTGGTTTGGTTTGATATGGTTTAATTCTTTAATTGGTCTGGTCTGGGTTATGAAAAATACAAACCGCAATTTTCAGTTTGGTCTCAAAATTAAGGCTAAACCGTCCAAATCGGACCGGTGAACACCCCTAGTTAGGTTGCTTTTAACCTAACATTACAGGAATGTTAGGTTGCTTTTAACCTAACATTACCGGAATGTTAGGTTGGTTGCAATCTTACAGAACGTGTTTCTTATATTACAACGAACCTAATCTAATAGTAGGAGGTTCTTCTTCTACGCAACAAACACAATATTTTGTTAGGTTGGAAGAAACCCAACATTTCAAAATTGTTAGGTTGTCTTTTACGCAACAAATATAGAATGTTAGGTTCTGCATAACCTAATACCAAGTTATTTTGCAAAAAAAAAAAAAAAAAAAACATTAAAGTTTCAAAACACTTACCCCATCACTCTTGGTGGCTTCATTAAGCTCCATTATATATATACCTATAGCAGTAAATATAAGAAAAAAAATGTTTAAATCATCAAATCTAAATAATGAATCTTTGATGATGAATGTGTGTTTGTATGGGATAATGAAAAAGAATGAAGAAATAGTATAAAATAAAGAAGGAGAAGGAAAAGAAAGAAGGAAAATCTAAATTAGGGGTGTGTGCGGGTCGGGTGAGGGCGGGTGGAGGGTAAAACCGCCAACCAACCCGCCCTTGGCGGGTTGCTAATTCTCACACCCGCCAACCAACCCGCCTACCTCAATAACCGGCGGATTGATCAAATATATAGCGGGTTTCGACCGGCGGGTTGGGCGGATTGAGCGGGTGACGCATTACTAATTTTTTTTAATAAACACCTAAAGTTTTTGAAATCTTTTTAACAAGTAAAAACACCTCAAATTCGTATATAACAATGCAATATTGTATTATTTAGTAATTAAACTATAATCCAAACAATTCTTCCAATAGTAATAAACTAAAGTGCCAAAATAAAATGCCCTACAACAATAGAAGCTACTAACTAGATACATAATAATATAGGTTTATTATTATTAAAAAATCTTACAAACTAACATATGGTTTCACATTCAAAATTGAAAGAATGTCAAATCTAATAAGTGCATATTCAAACTATCATAATAAACATCTCTAAAGAAATAAAAAACACTAACTTGCAAGCATATCCAATTAAGGCAAAATATAATGTAGGAATGAAATTTATTTTATTCAAATATATTATTTATTTATATATAATTATTTGGCGGGTGGCAGCGGGTTTAGGGCGGGTTGTCACCTCTATACCCGCCAACCGACCCCACCCGCCAAAAATTCATCAAATCCACCCAACCCAACCCGCCTAACCATTGTAATCGCGGATTGCGGATGGGGTCGGGGTGGGTGGGGTCGGGTCCAGCGGGTTGGGCGGGTTTTTGCACACCCCTAATCTAAATAATGAATCTTTGATGATGAATGTGTGTTTGTATGGGATAATGAAAAAGAATGAAGAAATAATATAAAATAAAGAAGGAGAAGGAAAAGAAAGAAGGAAAATGTATAAGATTTAACTAAAGAGAATGCCGGTTTGTAGAGTTTAAATGGGGATTAGGGTTTGTAAGGAAGGAGGATATAGAGTTTTGGAGGGGATGATTGTTGATATTAATGGATATTGGGGTGAACTTAATAAAATCAGTTAGAATATATTAGATATTTTAAATTTATATTTGTTTTAAAGAGCAAAATCATCTAAGGGCATTTTTGAAAACATAAAATTTGGGGTGGGTTTAGAGTTTGGAAACATAAACTCCCTTTTGAATGTCGACTGAGAGGAATCTACTTGAGTATGTTGCGTACTAAGCACTCCTGCATATCGAATAAAGTATGTTGCCACCTCCGACTTTCTTTTTCTCTCTCTTTCTTTTTCTTTTTAGTTGCGTACAACAATAGTAGGTTGGTTGCAACTATCAAATCTGATCTGAAACCTAAAACATATCTCCACCGTCAGATCTGCCGGAAAATGGACGACTTCTCACCTCGCCGGAAGGTAGGCACAAGCGTTCACATTACCGCCTTAGACGGCATTTTAAACGTGAACTCCCTGTTCACAGTAGCAGTCTTCATCGGCTTAACCTTGAACTTCAACGACTCCAGTAAAAGCCTCATAACAGACACCAGCTGCGCCGCCAGCTCCTCCATGGAAAAGAACCTCGTCGCCTTCCACGTGTACTCCTTCAGCTCCTTTCTCTTCTCTAGCCTCATTGCCCTTTGCCTCAAACAGGCGATCCGACTCGCAAGAAGCTCCGAAACCTACCGGGTCGAGGTATTTGAGCATGTTAATACGACGGCGTTGCGGTTTGGGATGCTGTTGTCGGGTTTGGGTTCGGTTTGCGGGTGTGGGTTTTTGATGTTGGCGTTGGTGAATTTGGTTCAGGTTAAGCTTGGGACTTTGGCTTGTGGGAGTTCGCATAGTATTGGGGCTGTTGTGCCTCTTGTGATTTTGGTTCCTTCTGGGCTTCTTCTATATGTATGTATGGTTGTGTATGCTTTTACTCGCTAGGGTTTATGCTTATTTGCTAGGGGTTTATGTTTAGTGCTTAATATTATTTTTAAATGTGAGTTCTTGATGATGTTCCGTCCTCTGTATGATTTAGGAATATTACACTGATGAAATGAAATCGTTTTGTTTATGCGAAAAGAATTCTGAAATATGGTTGTGTTTGTTTCTTGATTATTGTTTATGGATTGATCTGTGAGTGATTTTCGATCTGTTTAATGCAAAAGTTGGGAATTTTTTGTAAATTTTAGGTTAAATTCTGCTGTTGATTTAGCACTATTGTCATTGTTATTAGCATGTGTATTTGGAAGTAATGTGAGTAATTGATTGGGGAATCAGATTAGAATATGGTTGAGATTGATTGACCATTGTAAATTAGGTAGAAAGGAGGGACTAGTGAGAATTGAGAGGCGAGAGATAAATTTTGTTCAATTTAAATGCATGTTGGCTATAGATTTAAAGCAGGATGGATGTAGAGAAATGCTTTTTGAAGTGGAGGGGGTAGTTAACTGTGCTTATTATCAAGTAATGGGTAGTCAAGAAGAAAAACATTTTGATAATGGCTGCAGTTGTAATGAGGATGCTGAGAAGGATGAGTGTTAATAGGAGAAAAGTTAGAATAAGAAGTAAATGCATTAGTTGAAGATTATAGGTAGTACTAGTTGAGGAAAAAGATAAGGGAAAGTTGTTTAATTGGTTTGGTTATTTGCTTTGAAGACTAATTAATTAACACTGAGGAGGAATGCTTTGATTCAAGTTGAAGGTCATACAATGTTAGAAGGGAAGCCGAAAGAATGCAATTGTTGTTCACTCACTGATCATCGCTAGTGTGTTTTATTTTGTCTCTTCCATATTTTTAAATTGCAGTCACTCCCATCTCTGCTGACACTGAAAACACATCTTGCTCTGTTATGTGAAACCTACACGAAAATAGTGATTAATCACCTTCATTTGAACTTGATTTTATACTATATATAGATGATTGCGCCACTGTTAGATTTTACAAATTTGGAGACACCCTGAAATTTTTTTGTAGTGAGATCAAGGATAGTTTGGAACTTTGGCTACTTTCCTGCTTTAATGAACAACCCTTTTCGTCCTGCACATTTTTTGGTTCCTTAAAATTCCCCTATCAGTAAATGTTACACCCGGATAACATTGTTGGATTTGAATGGCACACTTTTTGTACCCTCCCTCTCACCCTCTATGAAATAGTCTATGATGTATGACAACTAGTGTGGCAGACTCGAGGATCTTTGGCTAAGAGGAACAACTGCAATGGGCAAATTTTAAATGCACTAGTTATCTTCAAACTAACATTCCATTCTTTGTGTCAAACTACAGTTTGTTACAAGTGATGGCTTTTGGTAAGCTGATAGTAGCCGTAAGACTGGCCAGTGTTAAATTAACGGGGTACTGAGGAGGGCATGGTTTACACAAATGAGCCTATGGAGGGCAGGTTTTCATAGGGTTTGGTGATAAAAGAGGAGTTCTGCAGAAAAAGGGGTTGGGTAGTTGGTAGATGTTTGAAATATTTCAGTGCTATGCTGGCAGCTGCTTATGAAAAGTTATTCTTTTCCTCATCAAGAATAGAAAGATAATGGAATGGGAGTTACAAACTTTAGCAAGCACTAACCTTCATTGGCTAAAAATTGCCAGATAATCCTCCATCCGTCTCTGAGGGGTAAGTGCTGCAATAAATAAAATGAGCTTTTCCATAGTGCTACATCCACCATGATTTGTGGTTTCACATATAAGCACCTTTTGAGCTACTTGTTTTAGTATAAAGGCTACAGAGCTGTGGAGTATGTGCATTGCAGTGATGAAATGGAGGCTCGAATGAATTGCATTTTCTTTCTGGTGTTTCTTGTGGTCCTAGGCATTGCTGGGTTCAATGAAGTTGAAGGGGCTGGTGAGTGTGGGAAATCTTCCCCAAACAATGAAGCTTGGAAGCTGGCTCCTTGTGCATTAGCAGCACAAGATCCAAAAGCCGATGTTTCTGACAAGTGTTGCCTTCAGGTGAAGAAAATGGGCCAGAATCCAAGTTGCCTCTGTGCTGTTATGCTTTCTAATATGGCTAAAAACTCTGGAGTCAAGCCAGAAGTTGCAGTCACCATTCCCAAGCGTTGCAACATTGCTGATCGTCCCGTGGGTTACAAGTGTGGAGGTATGTTTTCATGCTATTGTTATTTGTTTATCAATTCGTTCTTCTGTTTTGCTGTTTTTCTTCTTCTGATTTGGATTATGATTTATCTTCACTGCTCGTTATTGCAAAACTGCTCATTCTGTCTTGCAGAGTATGTATTGCCCTGAAAACTGAAGGTTGCTAGTCAATGGTCCTCATGGTTGTTAAGGACCTACTGTTAGTAATACCACCGTCCCAGAGAGTTTGCTGCTGTATATATATATATGGCTAGTTCATCTAGCTTATAAATTTACTGTCGCAACCAAACATCTGGAAGATGATAAATAAATTGCTGGTGTTGTTTTTTGTTGTTCGGATTATGATGTGCTTGTTATTAGAGCTGATGGTGACTCGTGTTAGTGACTTAGTGGAACCAGATTAGCCAGATTTTGTTGAATGTGGATTCCTGGAAAGTACCTGAAGCAAACTTAACCCTCCAATACATTTAAAGAGATAAAAAAAAATGTTAATTATAAAATTATTAAAAAACATTAATATATATTAAAAATGTCAAACATTATATTTTTAAAAAATTAATGACCAGTTTGGGTATTTGTCAGATTGGGTCTGTGAAACCAATATAATTGAGGCTGGGCCTGTTTGTATCATATTTTTCCCACTTTGAGGAGTATTCATTTGGATCTGTTAAGAGACTTTGCCAACAGATTAGTTAGCAGCTTATTGAGAAGGGAAACCTTGGAGCTTAAAATATTGCGCTACTGCACGGGATGGCAAAAGGGGAGGAAATTTATTTTTAGTGAAACACTGTGAGTGTTCTAAGGCAATCATCTAGTGATGTTCACTGTGAACAAGCCTGGTGGATTATGGTGAATTGTTGACAAGTTGTTGAATAGTATCGATTCAGTCTTCCTGTCTTCAATTAATGAATCTGAAAAAAGCCAGCTCAAGTTGAAGACTTGGAGCCAATTAAAAGTTGAAACTCAAAAATTCTCAGTATCACTGACAAGTCGTTGATTGTTATCTTGTACTTTCTATTCCCTTAGCAAGGATCACCCAGTATCTACTGCTTCTAAGTTACGAGATTGCAGTTGAGAGAGAGAGAGAGAGAGAGATTATTTAACAAAATAGAAGATTATGTTAATTAGCTACGGCTAGAGAGAAGATTCGTATACAAAACTCCGTGTGGAGGGCATTAATTAAATCATATAAATAAGAATGGTGGAAACTAAGTAGCCGAGACAAAATGGATGAGATTCATTAATTTTTTACTATGAGAAATTAGTTTTTTATCCCATGATAAAAAAATATAAGGCTCAAAATCATTAGGGATACAAAAGAATGTCCCTAATTTTGGAATGCTAAGTGCCAATGGCTTTGTAGCCCAGTGGCATTATCTTTGTCGTCTTTAACCGAGAGATCTCGGCTTCAGGTACATGAAAGTGCAACGATATCTAGTATTGAAAATTTGGGAACACGGGTAACTTCTATTGTTTGGCAAATAAATAATAATAATAATAATAAAATAAAGGAATGTTGAGCATTTTCCAAAATGAAAATATAGATACAATAAGTTTTTGTTCAAATAAATGAACCTAGGCATTATGAAAAATCTTACATGACATTAACTCTCAAATAATAAATGCATCAAAAGCAGAAGGATTCCTAGAGAGAAGGACAAGATAAAAAGAATTCATTCATTACTCTCTGAAAGGATCTCAACACCAAAATACCTTGGTTTCTAGAGTCGATCAGTAATAGAGTGACTCTGCAGACACAGAAATTAGATGGTTGAATTTGTCAGTATACTGTCAAAATAATAAAAATAAAAATAAAAATAAAGCTGCCTAAAAAACTCAATAATTCTCTTAATTTAATTATCTAAATCTCTAATATTTCTATTACAATCATACCCTGCCACCAATTTCCTCTTGAAGCGCTGTTTGAATTGCTTCCATTTGGATCATCATCTCCCCAATACTTTTTGTACTGACCAAGTTCACCAGAAAAGAAAAAAAGAAAAAAAAAAGGCTCAGTAATTAGCACAACACGAGCGCATGCATTTTATGAATTAATTAATTAATTAATGAGAAAATTATCTAAAAGTCTCATTTAGAGTTAACTTTACCCAAAAGTCTAAAAAACTGATTTATATATCAGTTTTTTGTAAGATTAAAGAACAAACTGATGCGTTTCTCAATAAAAATAATTTTTTGGTAAAGTTAAAAGATGGCGGAATTTTTGGGTAAACAAAACATATAAATAGGACTTTTGGGTAAACACTCCTTAATTAATTAATTGTTGAAAATTAGGGTTATAGGACTACTGACAATAGGTTGGGATTCAACTGTTCGGTTTTGTGGATAATACATTTCTTGGCCACCGTAGTAAATGGATGAGCTGAAATAGCATGGTCCTATGGTTTCATTCTGATAAATGGAACTCTTGTCCTTGCTGCTTATGCCACTGTTCTCGCCCTTGTTGCTTCGAAAATTATCTGTAAAGGACAGGATTGAATGTCATGCAAGAGTTATCAATTGGACAATCCAGCAGAATTAATCAGCCAGGCATTAAACTCAAACATTTGAGTACACCTACTGATCATAATCCTCTTCTTTTCAAATTGGGGCGAATTAAAAATAGAGAATTTGATACGACACTCAGATATGCGCATAAATAATATAAAAATGCTATTCAACCATCCTGATCATCGATGTGTCGTGTACGCCCTCCTTAAGGAAAAATGTGGACACACATATGCTCCATTAATCATGGAAGGATAGAATATATATATATATATATATATATATATATATATATATATATATATAGGGAGCGGTTAAAATGAATTTTTTGGCTAGAAGATATTTGAGGAAGGAGGAACAATACAATGGCCAAACCTTCTTTACGAGGACTTGAACCTGGAACTTAATACTCAAAGTCAAGAGAAATATCAAGTGAGCTACACTTCATTGGCGATTAAAGTGGGTGGTTAAATAATACTTTTTATAATATAATAAGTACAGAAATAAGTTGTACATGCAAATCTTGGCAGATGGTTAGAAAAGTCTTGCATGGAGCTAGGAGGAAGGGGTCAGTTTCAATATATAAACAAAGCCAAACAATATGTTCAGAGGATATCCTACTTGGACAATATTAGAGCTATTAGACGAGCTAATTAAACACAGTCTCTTATTGTTGGTAGAATTAATAATCTTTACAAACCTGAAGTTCCATATTTTGCGTTCCCCAAATCCTGCTTTCTCTGTGACCCTGAGTCCCTCCCTAGAACCTAAATCATTAAAAAAGAAGAAGAAGAACTTGTCACATAAATCCCATTAATTATAACTTTTTTTTTTTATATGCTTATCCAAAAGTTAATTAAAAAACCTTAAAGCTAGGGCCAGCACTAAACATATTATAATGTTTAAATTGAACATGCAAAAGCATAGAGAAGATGGAAGAAAATCAACAATCAGAAGGCCAATAATCCATAGGGAATCCCACAAGACAATCCTAATTCTAACTTTCTCCTTTCTAAAATATATCACTCATGCATATTACTAAATGAAAAATGCTAAACGTGCCTAAAAAAGTGAGTCCCTAATGTGTCCTTATATATATATATATATATATATATATGACCAATGATCTGACCTCTTTTTTTATGTTTCCAATCCTTAGAATAAGTGAAAGACTTGGATTAATTAGGGACACATTTTTTTGAGGAAGTACAGCCTTGATCTCAATCAAGTAAAACCCATCAATATTATGAACAAAAGGTTTTTAAACTAACACTATACTGAAGGTTCAAGAAATCCCATACATACAAGAATAACATGCAGTTCATATAAACAACTTCCCAGGGAACTCAAGTTAATTTCTCACTCACTCTTTTTTCTTCTTTCTTCAATATTCACTCAGCTGAGCAAAACCCAACTGTAAAATGAACTAATATATATATATATATAAAGCAGCTCTAACCCTAGTAACTTTTGAGTTGTTTCTTCCCATTCTTTCCTCATAAACAGTCAATTAAGCAAACACCAACCAAACAAGAAGCAACATTATCCAATTATCAGATAAAAAAAGTCAAGCAATATCATAAACTGCTACATATATTTATGATGCTAATGTTATGAAGTTATCAACAATACAAACAAAACCCACAAAAGCTATTAATACTAAGCGATGGACAAAAGAAGAAAACCCACATAAAACGCCAAACTGATAGAAGAATTAACAATAAGTATAAAAGCTAGCTCAACATATCCAAAGATCACCATAAAATAAAGCAGTTGTAGAAGCAAATACCGTTGATGGTGGCGGGAAAACAGACCCAAAAATTCCGGTGGATGATGAAGAAGAAGACGAGGAGTCCTTGGGACCAAAAAGATCCAAAGTGATAGATGATGATGATGAACCACCCACTTGCTTTGCTTTCTCCATATTTTATAACTGTATCACTTGAAAAAAGAAGCTTTCTTTTTCAACTAACAACGAGCAAAAACTACTCTCGTGATAGATTTGTCTCTAACAAGTAACGAACCGCCGACCCAGAAGAATTATGAGAAAACGGATAAGATTTACCCGAGACACAAACAGACAGATAATAGGTAAAGCAGAGCTAAACACAGAGGCTGAAACAGAGCACGTGAAGATTGCCAGATGTGTTGATATAGAAACCGTCTCAGCTATTTATAAGCCCAAAAGGACGGCTCTCCATGTGCACTCATTTAAAGCCCAAATCCTCTCTCTCTCTCTGGAGACTTCATGGGTAAGCGACACATGGGTTCATCCCATGTGGCCAAGTGGACATATTGCCTGCTCCAACCCTGTACTGCTAGGTAGTACCTAGAGAGGGATCGAGAGGGAGGGAGAGAGACTTGACTGTTAATGTAGTCGGTAGTCGGTAGTCGTACATGAAGATAGATAAATGGGTAAGGTCTTTGCTCAAGTTGAGCTTATTCGGATATGCGAGCTCACATCAAACAGTTGACTCTCAGTATTCCCCATCCTCTTTTCTCTCACAAATATCAAACAAGATGCCATGCACTGAAAGATTTGCATGCATAGAAGATATTGTAGATGTTCTTCAATACACTATTTTTCTTATTTTCTTTGAAGGAATCAAAGAGCAGAGACTTATTTGATTTGTGAAAAAGATATTGGTAAAGTTATCGAATATGCATTGAAGTATCAGAAAGTGGAAGGCGTGCATTGTAGGATGCAGGTCAAAGCATTTTTATTGATGAGGTGGGGTGAGGTCTAGAGTTCAATATATTCAAGAAAATATAAGTTATTGAAATATGGGTCAGGTTAGGTTCGGTCCCATATGATTCTTACCCATGGCTACAAATTATGTATGGAATATATATTTTTAAAAATTGGCTGATGCTTAAATATTCCACTTATATACATTACATCTGCCAAAAAACACATTGATCTAATGGCAACTTTATCAATTACATCACAATTTTGAAATAAATTATAAAAAATTGTTCGAAACTGCCACAGTTTTTAACAATTGGTTTTTTAAAAATACATATTCCATATATGTTTTGCAAACTATATGTCAGACCATGGATAAGAACTACGTGTCAGTGCAACTTACCCTACCCTTTGAAATATATGTCCTTCCAACTAATAAGCTAGCTTTATCTAATGCAGGAATTTTGATTTCTTACGGAAAAACCCATTATATATGCCTAACTTTGTTCAAATGCTATGGGTTGGGTCGGGCTGACCCGTGATATTTGGGCTCGATTAGAATTTGTTAAAACTTAAATAGGACTCAGCTCATTATGAACCCAACCCAAACCCAATCCAATTGCAACATATGTAGTTGACATCAACGAAAGGTAATCATTTTGTGGGTGTCAGTCATTAGAAGGAGTGGAGGGACTTAGTCCGATGTGCGTAAATTAGTTTAGAATATCCTTTACATGCAGCCATACAAAAAATGAAAAAAAAAAAAGAAGACCCTAAACCACTTAGCCTTAGTTCGGATCTCAGAAATGTTAAGAAAAATGAAAGAAAAATTTAAAAAATATGCTTAGAAAAACAAATTGGTTTTTAATCAATTAATTTTTATCATTTTTGGCTCCTTTTCCATGCTCTATAGTCTATATAGCTTTCTAATATTCAAACTGTGCTAGTGATAAGAGATTATACCTAAGGATTGAGAGGGGAGGTTCACATAGCATGCAGTTTTTCTCGCCATTAGCTGGGGATCGGAAGAACAAAATGGTTAAAAGTGTTATCGTATACTGTTAAATTAATGAAGATAACGAACATTTTGTTACAATAGCTAAAGAATCAATCTTCTTAGGCATCGTTGCTTTGAAGATCCATTTGGATAGGTTAGAATTTGAGTGCAGACAGTAGCAGAAACTTTTCTGAAGTTGACAATTTCCCTTGACTTTTGCAAACCATACAGGGTTTGTAATTAATGATACGTAGTACAAGTGGGCATGACACTTGCTATGAATGCGCATGATTAAATTATGCTAAATAAATATTTTAATCATATGGACGTACTTCTACCAGTAATGAGCTAGCATAAAATGTCATGGTAAGGCTATATTTTGGGCATGACACTTGCTATGTAATGCACCCTTTCGCTAATTAATCAGACATCTGTTTAAAGGAAATCACTAATTGTATTCATACCTTCACTTAATGTTAGTGAAAAAATATACCTTCATGTGAATGCACTTGAATTTTTGTCCGCTAAACGAACGTCAGGTCAACTAATGAAACGGTGCAATTTGCCGGAAATTGATAGTAGAGAGGGGTTAATGTGTCACAATTGATAGTACAAAAGGGTCAATGTATCACAATTGACAGTTCAGGGATATACAATATTTTTTGCTAATAGTACAGAAGATCAATCCGATTTTTATTTTTTTTATTATTATTTTTATTTTTTTGTAGAATTTAAGTTCTTCTATAATACCACAGACACACAAAGAAAAGAAAAACGAAAAAAGAAAAAAAAGTTCAAATATTTGTTAGATTTATTGAGAACATATATCCTAGGTTCAACATTTTTTTTTCCTGTGTGTGTGTTGCGAAACGATATGTGTAGGGCACAGAAGGCTTTATCTCATACAGTGCATAAAGCAATGACAATTCATTTGTAAACACTAAAAATAATTGTCTAAGTGTAAAATAAAGTGGAATCCACACCAATGAATGGTACTGAGTAGGCGTATTCAATTACTCCGTAAAATACTCCGTAGAAGAAGATGGTGGCCGGGTGAGCCTTACTGACTTCACTTGCACCCGCACGTGTCTCAGTTTCTATTACATATAATTCATCCTATATACATTCCACATTGCAATCTCTAATATCCTTGATTATTTACGTTGATATAGGGGAGTAGACGAGTTAGAAAATTTTGCCTAGGAGGGTCAGAGTGGAAAAGTTAGATCAAATTTGGCAAATTAAAATATATTTAAAATAAACAATTTTTCTACTTAAACGTGTTTTCGTTTGATGAGAAAAGATGAAAAATCTTGTTATCAACAATTAATAGCATCAGTATCAAATAATCAGGAGGCTATAGCTAGGTAAACTCTTGAGAGTATCTCTAATGCATTCATGATATATTTTGGCATATCTTATCTTTTTGAATAGAAAATATGACATTACATAAATGACAAGTGCCATATTTGGCACTAAGGAGTGTCATCGCCAAAAGAGTGGTGCTAAATCTAGGTGGATAGCTTAGTGGTGGAGCAAGCAAGGCTAAGGGCTTACCAAGTCCTTTTGTCCCGTATTTGACTCCCACTAGCTATTAATATCATGGGCCATGGACCGCAAGGTGTAAGCCTTGTTTCGGAAGTCTTGTTTGGGGTGCAGGACTTAGTCTGATGCATGCAAGCTGACCAGGATACCTGTATAGCAGAGAAATTAAAAAAAAAAAAAAAAAAAAAAAAAAAAAAGAGCAGTGCTACAAGGCCGTCCCAATTCCCCTTTTTTTATTTTTTGTTTTCACAGTGTTTGCAAGGTTTTTATTGTGTTTCAAATATTTTTATCTGTGTTTCTTTTATTTTCACTATCCTTATATTTTTAAAATTTATATTGTGTTTCTAATACCAAATTTGTGTTCCAATACTATTGGAGCGAGTTATTTGTGTTCCAATACCAAATTTTGACAATCGAAACTCATATAGCATCCCCATTGGAAATGTTCTAAGAAGCTAAATCTAATTTGGCAAAACTCCAATCGATCTCAAAAGGAAACTTAATTAACATGGAAAAAAAAAAGTATGCTATATTTCCCAAAAAATTCTTCCAATTAAGTATCCCGACCTGCCCAGCCCAAATGAATTCAAGTCGTTTATTTATTATCAAGCATAGATTTTGTAAAAAAAATAAAATAAAGAGGGCCGGATTATATGCGGCATCATTTGAGATATATTTTTGAGATAATTTTTTTATGGAATGCTTAGCATTTTTCACGAAAAAATTATCCCAAGATATATGCATGTAAGATGAGGGAAACTTGTTCCCACCCTAGCCTATTATGTCTCGAGTTAGCTTGAGGTTGCAAATCGATCTCAGGCAATCCCCGGCCTAGCTAGGGTGGCCATCAGCAACTTGCAAAAGTCTGATTCTTGGGCATAATACCCTTCAAAGTGGCATCAACCATGAAATTTCTAAGAGACCATCCAATTGTCAAAATACCAAATTACTTTTCAAACTTTTCTCTCTGGCTAATTAATACAAATACTCTCTCAGCTCAAGAATTCTAGAATTTGCCAAATTTTCAAATATGTCCATTTCATAAACTTGGACTTGTGAGGATCTCAAGAAATTTCCCCAAGTATATGCACTAGTTAGGATTTTTCCTTTTGAATTATTTGCACGCTGTATTTTTATTTAATTAGTATAGTAGGCGTATTACCTACGTGTCTCTCTAAATTAATACAGACCACTCATCACATATAAAATTATCACACCTTATAATCTTCTACGTACGTGCATAATTAGTTTATTAACTGATAATTTTTTGCCACAACAAGAAGTTATGTGAAGGTTGATTTGTGTCTAAAAAGTGACTCGTAATTTTCCGTGTATGCCGGTTTACTAATCATTCTCCTGCTGCTATTTTTTTTTCCTCCTTAATTACAAGGAGCTTGATCACTGAGTAGCCGCTCGTCAAATTACAAAAAGTAACGTGGAAATATAACCAAATTAACTTGCCATGTAATTCCCAGTTCTAGTTAATTCACATGCGCGCTATTTTCTTATATAGTTCGGCACGGTTGACAATGTAACATACTATATATAATGTGGGCCATTCCACCCCAAAAATCATTATCCAAAGACTCTGAAATTAACCACGACAACAGGCAAAAGGGTCAAGACTTCTAAAGGTGGGTTCCGACCATGTGGGCAATTGCTCGAATTGAGCCCACTTTAGAGGGCACCCCTACCCTAGTATGGGACCCATTACTAGGAGGTCCTGGACGAGCAAATTGCATTGGCTACGAGCCTACGAGATAAAACCAGTGTTATTAAAACCGGACCGGACCGGCCGGTTCAACCGGTTGGACCGGGAACCGGACCCCTAACCGGCTGGTTCAACCCTCAAAAACCCAGTTTTCAAAAAACCGTTCAACCCGCCGGGTCAACCGGTTCAACCGGTCAAACCGGTCAAAAAACCGGTTAAAAAACCGGTCAACCCGGTTTTTTTTTTTAAAAAAAAAAATAATAATTTTTTTAATTTTTTTTAAGGTGCTAAAATGATTAAAATAGTCTCAATATTTGTAATGATTGCACATAAATTCAAATATATGAATTGATTGTACAAATATTTAAAAAAAAATTATATTTTGAATCATTTATAGCTTTTATTCTAATAAATAAATAAATAAATAATATATATATGACGTCACGGTTCAACCCGGCGGTTCAACCGGTTGAACCGGTTAACCCTTAACCCGGCAACTTTTCCGGTTCGATGAACGGTCCGGTTTTTAAAACACTGGATAAAACAGATTTGATTTCACACCCTCCGTCAGTGGCGGGTTTAGGGGAGTAAATTAGTCCCTACCATTATCAGAAAGGCACGTATACCCATCACACCGAATAATCTCATTTGTAAGAGAAACGTTCAGCTATCTTTGTAACCAGTGGCGGAACCAAGTGTTGATGAAGGGGGGCCAGCTTTAAGGTTTGCTTTGCATTACAGATATACTGCACAAAGGAAACACGAGGAAACATGAAGCAAGCTGCTAATTGGCCCCCAGCTTTTTGTCTTTAAGGTTTGGCCCCCCCACGATCAAAACTTGGTTTCGCCACTATTTGTAACCATGATCTTTAAATAAAAGCATGAGGTCGATAAATAATAGTGGAATATAATTTTTTTTAAAAACTGATCGTTGGATTAGCTATTATACTTATGTGTGTCATGTCTGCCAAAAATCTTAGGGATCCAGCAGTTAATTCCTCGGAAATATTATCGAGAAAAACTGTGACTATTTTCAGTAATTACAATTCTTCATAACTATATTTTGAAATTTTAACATTGGATCACTGTGATTTTTGGCATGCAAGACATCCATAAGTACGTACAGTTTCTAATCCAACGTTTAATTTTTCAAAATATGCATCCTATAATTATACGTGAGTTTCATGCTTACATAACTTATGTAAGCATATATTGATTAGACTGGGACGACTGGATCATTAAAATCAAAGCAATATATATCATATGTGATTTTACTAAGTTCCCATAAAATTCATTGTGCCTATGTGCTAGAACGTAAAGCTTCAAAAATTAATCTGCTGGACATATATAGTATTACTCTGTGATAAGCACATAGCACATGAATGAGTATTATATATGTCTAAAAGATTATATATAGCCGACTCACCTAATAATTTCTTGGAAAATTGGCCCCCTTCCAATAACAATATTCGTGGTGCATAAAATTCATAGTGATTCATCCAAAGGTTGCTGCTGCAGAACATATCTCATTTATTAACACACTTATTACATTACATCATAGAGATCGATCTGATTGCACATGCATGCGCGCAGTCATCAGAAAGATAATATATAGTTTTTAAAGCTAAGTTAAGATATATATAGTTTATAGTAAATAGTAAAATAATAAGGTCTCTTAAATCTGTAAGCTTATTGACGTAACTGCATACATGCACATCACAGAATTTAGAATTAATACATTATATAAATCAGTGAAATTTCCATGGAAGGCATTGAAGCTTAGGGCAGGAGGCGTCCCATGTGCTTCTACATTCACCATTCGCTCCATCGCAACACTTGCACTCCACTCCAAGTGTGGCAAATATCTTTGAATACTCTGTAAAGTCATTCACAACATTATTCATTATTAACTCATATATATAATCAATCATATATATATATATATATAGAGAGAGAGAGAGAGAGAGAGAGAGAGAGAGAGAGAGAGTTTTGTAATGCATACTTTTTGCGGGCATGGGTGCTATTGGCCTGCCTTCAATGGCACATGGGTATTGAGATATGGCAGGAATCACGAAGAGCAAGACAAAGAAGAGATGAATTGGCTTAGGCAGAACCATTTGCATTGCTAGCTAGCTGATGTGTTTGAACAATACCAGTTGTAATAATTTGTTTAGGAGAGAGAGGGAAGTGAGAGAAAGTATAGGAATTAAGGCTTCTAAGCAATAGAGAAATTAAAGAGAAGGTAGGTTTTTATAATAGAATTATGGTTTTGAATTGATGAGACTATATTTCTGGAAAAAAAAAAGAAAAAAGAAAAAAGAATTGATGACACTATATGCGACTCTTTCTAGCTAGCTTCTATTGGAACGCGGCAGAGGTGAGCTTCTAGAAAGTATTGGTCGCTGACGTGCCACACATTTCCTCCTCGCTTAAGTCTCGTTGGGTGGGCCACACACTCCGGATCAAGTTTTCGGGTGGGTCCACTGCAGATTCTTTGATTGTATTTTACTTTACTTATTTGAGTTATTTCAACCAATTTGGTTTCCCTCTATGATTTTTTACTGTTCGAATTTGGTTTCATTTCTTTCGGAAAAAAAAAGAAGAAAAAAATTAGTTTCACTCCATATTATTAGAAGTTCAAAGAGTTTTTGTGAAATTAACCTCCAATTCAAAAATAATTTGTGTAAGTTACACTTTTAATAATAAGGATAAAGTTGTTGTTATTATTATTACTACTACTACTATTTTCTCTTTATTTATTTATTTATTAAAGAATTGTTACATTGTGTTCTGTAAGAATCACTTTGATAGAAAAAAAATGTTAATGACCTTTTTGTATCTTGAATTTTAAGGAAAATACCAATGTAGTTCATAAACTTTAGTTTTGCTTGATTTAGTCCATGAAATTTAAAAGTTATAACAATGTAGGATACCGACTAACGGAACCAATATTCCGTCAGTTAAATGTCACGTGCGATAACGTAGGTATCTACGTGGCAGTCATGTGGGTTTAACGTGACAATCACGTAGATCTGACGTGATTTAAGTTGCCATTAATCAACCAACTTAAGGTACTAAAATGTCATTAATCATCCAATTTGAGTCACATCAGATCCAAAGAAAAATGGAATTGACCAAAACCCTTCCAAGCCTATGTGGAATTTTTTTTTTTTTTCTTCCACAAGTAGCTAGGAAAATTTAGAGACAAGAGAGAGTGATTTAACGAAACTTTATAATACTCATATTTCCCCATTAACTAACAAAGAAAAAATAAAAATAAATTTTGAGTCCCAACTCACCTTATATTTATAGTATATACTCTAAAAAGAGAGGTGGTATGTTGGTAAAATGTCTATTTATTGAGCTTTTTTCTTTCTTTTTTCTCTAACTCCCAACTCTCAATTAAGAAACCATTCAATTATTTCTCTCTCAATTAAACTTCCAAACAAGAAAGAGAGAAATTACAATCTTTTTTCTTCTCTTAGCAAATAGAATATTAGTTCTTTTCATGGGATTACTACAAAAAAAATGCTGTTAGAAGAATTGTAAAATCAGAAGATGTTTTTTTTTCCTGGCCAAGAAAACAGATGTTGAAAACCAAGTTTCTTACCATATATCTATAGGATATATCAAGGCACCAAATATTAACTTTTGTCTAAAATTCTTTTAGAAAAAAATATTTTTACACATCTCTTTAAAATTATATTCAAACCATCTCTTTATACATATATATCAAAATTTTCAAAATTAAAAGTTTAGAAGTGATTATGGATAAAACTAAGGACTTTCGATTTTGGCAGACTATATTATCACCTCTCGAATCGTCTAAAAGTGATTATTATTTTATTTCTGTATGTCAAATAATTTTAAGCAAAACTATTTCAATTTCAAATAGAATCAAAAAAATCATTAGCGTCTCTAAAACGTTGTAAAATCCATTCAAACCGAGTTTTCTTACTATCTATCCCATATGAGACGAGCATGTATCGTTTTCAAATTTAGTACTGCACCATGCTCGATCCATTGATAGGGTATGACCATTTTGAATTCTTGACTCTGAGACCACCACTGTATGGACCAAATTGTCATCTTCTCCAGATAAGCAGTGGTAAATAGTTCAGTGAGAGAGCTCTCCTCGTGCATGGAAAAAGAGGAATATTACCCTCCTAGTCAAGAGAATTCTTCTAGGGGCCAAACCCCGCGACAAGTGGACCCTTTATTTTTTTTTAAACCTTATTTGCAAGTTATTCCATGAAAAATTCCAAATTCTTGAGTCGAGTCTAAGACCATTATTTGGTTTAATTCAAAGCATTCCCTTTCTGGGTATTTGACAAATTAAAAAACAAGAAGTCGCTTTTAAAAAAACAGTTTTCATGGAACAATATTTAACCAAATCAAATTAATGAAGGATAAAATTATGACTTTACAACAACATACCCGCTGTGATTTTCCAAAGTCAGATGATTATACTCATTCACACTCTATATATTAATTACAATTAATTTACAATAGCCCGGTCGACACTCTTATATATGATAGTCTTGCTTCATGGAGAGTTTTATAATTGAAGATGTGTCTAGCTTGGGTGATAGTGTCTTTTTAGCGTTGTATAAACGTTTCAGTTTAAATCTTTACAGAGACACCTGTCTTCATTCAATTAACCAATAACGATAAAAAGACAGGAGAAATCAAGATTATGATAAAGTTATAAATTTTAATTATGATCTCCACCATAAAGTGTATGTATTTTGGAATCTTGATAAGAAAAAAAAATGAAAACCCATCTTTATTTTAATTTATTTTTTTATAAGGAAAAAACCAAAAATAAAATAAAAAGGCATGTTGAAAGTAAAAATTGGTCAAACAATATTACTAGGCTAGAGCATGTTAAGTTTCCAATCCAACTTAAGAGCTTAAACTTGTAGGTAGAGGGCTCATAACAAGTGTATGAAGCTATAGTAAACCTTTTATTTAGGCGATGTGGGATAGAATGGATTCTATTATTCTATAGAGCACCTCTAATGCATCAGATAAACATGCAACCAAATATTTTTGGCTCAAACTCACACAAACGTTGCTCCAACGCATTAGCTAAATTGCTAGCCAAAATTTGGTATGAGTTTAGATTTTGTCTTTCATCCTATCTATTGCAAAGTGTGTGTAGAAATTTTGAATTATTCGAGTCTTTGAAAAGGGATAGAAATAAAGAATGGCGTGTGAGGGTTACCCCGACTGTGTAGTCCAAAACTCCTCCTTTTTAGCTTTCAAGGTTCTTGTCTATGAACCCAAAAAATTAAATTAACCTATTCAAGTGAAAAGGAAAATGAAATTTCTACACACCTTTTACAACATATATACCGGCAGTGATTTTCCAAAGTCACATGATTATACTAGTTCACACTCTATATATTACAATTAATTTGCAATAGCCCGGTCCATACTCTTATCATAGTCCTGCTTCATGGAGAGTTTTATAATTGAAGATGCCTCTAGCTTGAGCGACGAAGTCTTTTTGGCGTTGTATAAACGTTTCAGTTTAAATCTTTACGGGGACACCTGTCTTTATTCAATTAACCAATAATGATAAAAAAGTAGGAGAAATCAATAATGATAAAAAAGTAGGAGAAATCAAGATTGTGATAAAGTTATAAATTTCATGCTCTCCAACATTAAGTGTATGTATTTCGGAATCTTGATAAGAAAAAAAAAGGAAAACCCATATTTTTAAAAAATTTTTTTTATAGAAAAAAACCAAAAATAAAGTAAAATAAAATAAAAAGGCATGTTGAAAGTAAAAATTGTTCAAACAATATTACTGGGCGAGCTTAAGCTTCTAGGTAGATCGAAGGGCCCAATACAGATATATGAAGCTGTAGCAAACCTTTTATTTAGGCGATGTGGTACATAGTGGATTATATTCTTCTACACTCTCTCTCACGTGCAGGCTCGTTTAGACCTTGTCACGTGGATAACTAATGCTCTGATACCATGTTAAGTTTCCAATCCAACCTAAGAGCTTAAGCTTGTAGGTGGAGGGCCCAATACCGGTACATGAAACTATATCAAGTCTTTTATTTAGACGATGTGGGACAGAGTGGATTCTATTATTCAACAAAGCACCTCTAACGCATCAGAAAAACATGCAGCCAAAAAATTTTGGGTTGAAACTCACACAAATGTTGCTCCAACACATTAGTTAAACTGCCATCCAAAATTTGGTATGAGTTTGGATTTTGTCTTTCATCCTATCTATTGTAAAGTGTGCAAAAATTTTGAATTCTTCGAGTCTTTGAAAAGGGAGAGAAATAAAGATGGGCGTGTGGAGGTTACCCCAATTGTGTAGTTCAAAACTCCTTTTTAGCTTTCAATGTTCTCGCCTATGAACCCAAAAAATAAATAAAAAAAGTAAAAAAATAAAACCATCTCCAATAAATCCCTTAATTCCAGGAAGAATTGACATCCAAATTGCAATGGATTCAACAAAAAATGATGGCTAACCCAAGTCCAAGCAATTCTTTGGTCAAGTTGGGATTCACAACCACCACGTATCATGTAAATAAATGTAATAACACCCAATTGGGGTGGAGATTTATTACTTGGATTTTTACGTGCTTGATTTTGCTTGGGTTAAGATCATGACACATTATAAAAAAATATCATTTATCTTTCACTTTAGATAATGTGTCATGATCTTAGATATCTAAATAAATCGAAGCACAAAAAAGCCAAAAAGGCAAAGCGGAGAATCCAGGCTCTACTCATTTGATCGAGATGGTGGGAAATTTGGTGATACCCGAACTCAACTCGAACCAATTAAGAGGGCTTTTTCACAAGAAGCCCAACAAAGCTAGTCCAATTATCAAGTTGGGTTGGGCTCAACCTGCCCGAATTGCAGGCTTGCAGCCATATATGACCACCATGATGAGAAGCTCTCGGAGTCAACATGCTGGACAGACCCGAACTTGATTATCGAACATTTGGGTTTTTGTATTAGTAGTTTTTATGGACAGACCCGAACTTGAACCATAACCCGACCTATGGCAAGCTCTAATCCTCCTCCTGTCATTTTTGTTGACGAACCCTAATAATTTACAAAGATCCGAAAAGGCAAAAAGAGCTTTAGTGGGCGGGTCGGTTATTGCCTAATGTGACTTTTTTTTTTTTTTTTTTGGGGTGGAGCTTGTGGTTTCATGAAAAATGATCTAGTGAGCATTTGCTGACCTTAACTAAAGTAAGCAAATAACACAAACCCTTGGATTGGAATCTTGAGATGAATCTTTCATTAAGTGAATGGGAATCCAAGGGCTTGTATTATTTGCTGACTTTAGTTAAAGTGAGCAAATGCTGATTAAATCACTTCTCGTAGTTTCATATCTAGAATTTTGACAAGTTTGCTAGGCCCCAATCAGCCTCGGGTGGCTACTAGCAACCGGAAAAAGTCCGGATACTATATATACTCTTAGTCCAAGCGTACCAAGAACAAAATAATAATAATTTTTTAAAAATTTAAAAATAATTAAGCAAAACTATTTTAAATAGGATCAAAAAATTCCTTAGCGTCTCTAAAAAGTTGTACATAAATTAATCCATTCAAACCGAGCTTTCTTATGGTCTACCCCATATGAGACGAGCATGTATCGTTTTCAAATTTAGTCCAAAACTCCTTTTTAGCTTTCAAGGTTCTCGTCTATGAATCCAAAAAATAAATAAAAATGTAAAAAAAAAAAAAAAAAAAAAAAATTCATCTCCAATAAATCCCTTAATTCAATTGGGAAGAATTGGCATCCAAATTGCAATGGATTCAACAAAAAATGATGGCTAACCCAAACCCAAGCAATTCTTAGGTCTAGTTGGGATTTACAACCACCACGTATCATATAAATAAATGTAATAACACACCCAATTGGAGTGGAGATTCATTACTTAGATTTTTATGTGCTTGATTTTGCTTGGGTTAAGATCACGACACATTATCAAAAAATATTATTTATCTTTCACTTTAGATAATGTATCATGATCTTAGATATCTAAATAAATTCAAGCACAAAAAAACCAAAAGCCAAAGCATGGTGCAGTACTAAATTTGAAAATGGTCAAACCCTATCGATGAATTGAGCATGGTGCAGTACTAAATTTGAAAATTAATCCTGCTCGTCTAATATGGAGTAGACAGTAAGAAAAATTTAAGCAAAACTATTTCAAATAGGATCAAAAAATCATTAGCGTCTCTAAAAAGTTGTACCTAAATTAATCCATTCAAACTGAGTTTTCATACTGTCTATCCCATATGACACGAGCATGTAACATTTTCAAATTTAGTACTGCACCATGCTCGATCCATTGATAGGGTATGACCATTTTGAATTCTTGACTATGAGACCACCACTGTACGGACCAAATTGTCATCTTCTCCAGCTAAGTACTGGTAAATAGTTCACATAGAGAGAGAGAGAGAGAGAGAGAACTCTTCTGGCGCGTACATGGAAAAAGAGGAATATTTCCCACCTAGTCAAGAGGATTCTTCTAGGGGCCAAACCGACAAGTGGATTTTTTTTTTTTAACCTTATTTGCAGTTATTCCATGAAAAATTCCAAATTCTAGAGTCTAGACTAAGACTTATTTGGTTTAATTCAAAGCATTCCCTTTCTGAGGATTTGACAAATTAAAAAATAAGAAGTCGTTTCCAAAAAACAGTTTTCATGAAACAATATTTAACCAAATCAAATTAATGAAGGATATATTATGACTTTACAACATATATATTGGCCGTGATTTTCCAAAGTCACATGATTATACTCGTTCACACTCTATATATTATAATTAATTTACAATAGCCCGGTCGACACTCTTATGATTGTCCTGCTTCATGGAGAGTTTTATAATTGAAGATGCCTGTAGCTCGGTGATAAAGTCTTTTTAGCGTTGTATAAACGTTTCGGTTTAAATCTTTACAGAGACACATGTCTTCATTCAATTAACCAATAACGATAAAAAGGCAGGAGAAATCAAGATTGTGATAAAGTCATAAATTTCATGCTCTCCACCATAAAGTGTGTATTTTGGAATCTTGATAAGAAAAAAATTGAAAAACCATCTTTTATTTATTTATTTTTTTTATAGGAAAAAACCAAAAATAAAATAAAATAAAACAAAAGGGCATGTTGAAATTAAAAATTGGTCAAACAAGACTACTGGGCTAGAGCATGTTAAGTTTCCAGGGTGGAGGGCCCAATACAAGTATATGAAGTTATAGCAAGCTTTTTTTTTTAGGCGATGTGTAAACAATGCTCTGATACCACGTTAAGTTTTCAATCTAACCTAAGAGCTTAAGCATGTAGGTGGAGGGCTCAATACATGTATATGAAGCTATAACAAGCCTTTTATTTAGGTGATGTGGAATAGAGTGAATTCTATTCTTCTACAAAGCACCTCTAATGCATCAGATAAACATGTAACCAAAAAATTTTGGCTGGAACTCACACAAACGTTGCTCCAGCGCATTAGCTAAACTGCCAGCCAAAATTTGGTATGAGTTTATATTTTGTGTTTCATCCAATCTATTGCAAAGTGTGTGTAGAAATTTTGAATTTTGCGAGTGTTTGAAAAGGGATATAAATAAAGAATGGCGTGTGAGGGTTACCCCGATTGTGTAGTCCAAAACTCCTTTTTAGCTTTCAAGATTCTTGTCTATGAACCCAAAAATAAAATTAACCTATTCAAGTGAAAAGGAAAAGAAAATTTCTACACACCCTTTACAACATATATACCGGTCGTGATTTTCCAGTCACATGATTATACTCGTTCACACTATATATTATAATTAATTCACAATAGCCCGGTCGACAATCTTATGATTGTCCTGCTTCATGGAGAGTTTTATAATTGAAGATGCCTCTAGCTTGGGTGATAAAGTCTTTTTAGCGTTGTATAAACGTTTTAGTTTAAATCTTAACAGGAATGCCTGTCTCCATTCAATTAACCAATAACGATAAAAAGGCAGGAAAAATCAAGATTGTGATAAAATTATAAACTTCATGGTCTCCACCATGAAGTGTATGTACTTCGGAATCTTGATAAGAAAAAAAAAATGAAAACCCATATTTAAAAAAAAAAAAAATTATAGAAAAAAACCAAAAATAAAATAAAATAAAAAGACATGTTGAAAGTAAAAATTGGTCAAACAATATTACTGAGATAACCAATGCTCTGATACTATGTTAAGTTTTCAATCCAACTTAAGAGCTTAGGCTTGTAGGTGGAGGGCCTAATACAAGTATATGAAGCTATAGTAAATCTTTTATTTAGACGATGTGGGACAAAGTGGATTCTATTCTTCAACAGAGCACCTCTAACGCATCAAATATGTTGGGATTAAACAATCCCTAAAACCCCTTTGATCTTGGACACTAAGAATCACAAAAGAACACACAACAAACAGAAAAATAATCGCAAGAAAAAGAAATAGAGACACAGATTTACGAGGTTCGGCAATTTGCCTACGCCCTCGGGAGCCACACCAATTCACTATATTCAAGAGAAAAACGGATTACAGCAGCCACTCTCATCACCCTCATAAAACCCTCATAAACGGATTACAGTGCTACGCAGGGGGGCTTTGCCCCCCCTGCCACCCCTCGGGCTATCTGCTGAACGTTGTTTATATTCCCAACAAGATAAACATGCAGCCAAAAACTTTTGACTGAAACTCACACAAACGCTACTCCAACGCATTAGCTAAACTGCCAGCCAAAATTTGGTATGAGTTTGGATTTTGTCTTTCATCCTATCTATTGCAAAGTGTGTAGAAATTTTGAATTCTTCGAGTCTTTGAAAAGGGAGAGAAATAAAGAATGGCGTGCGAGGGTTACCCAATTATGTAGTCCAAAATTCATTTTTAACTTTTAAGGTTCTCGCCTATGAACCCGAAAGATAAATAGAAAAAGTAAAAAAAATAAAACCATCTCCAATAAATCTCTTAATTCCAGGAAAAATTGACATCCAAATTGCAATGGATTCAACAAAAAACTGATGGCCAACCCAAGTCCAAGCAATTCTTTGGTCAAGTTGGGATTTACAACCACCACGTATCATATAAATAAATGTAATAACACCCAATTGGAGTGGAGATTCTTTACTTGGATTTTTATGTGCTTGATTTTGCTTGGGTTTACGATCATGACACCTTATTAAAAAATATCATTTATCTTTCACTTTAGATAATGTGTCATGATTTTAGATATCTAAATAAATCGAAGCACAAAAAAGCCAAAAAGCCAAAGCGGAGATTCCAGGCTCTACTCATTTGGTCGAGATGGTGGGAAATTTGGTGATACCTGAACTCAACTCGAACCAATTAAGAGGGCTTTTTCACAAGAAGCCCAACAAAGCTAGTCCACTCATCAAGTTGGGTTGTGGTTGCATATCTAGAATTTTGACAAGTTTTCTAGGCCCCAATCGGCCTGGGTGGCCACTACCAATTGGCAAAAGTCCAATCCAGGATACTATATATACTCTTAGCCCATGCGTACCAAGAACAAAATAATAATAATTTTTTAAAAATTTAAAAATAATTAAAAATAAAATTTAAAATTTTAAAAGTGATTATTAGGGATCAAAGAGAGAAATAGAATAGGGACATAGGATAATTAAAAAAAGAGTAGATCGTATTAAAATTACACATGTATTCTTAATTTTTTAGCTTTTAAAAAAAGAGTAGATCGTATTGAATCATGAAATGTTTAAGAGACCATCCAATTATCAAAAGACCAAATTATATTTCAAGCTTTTCTCTCTGGCTAATTCAAATACTCTCTCTCTAGTCAAAATCAAAGAATTCTAGATTTTGCTACTTTGTCCAAATACTTTTTGCTTAAGCTTTGTTTGCATTAATTTTTTCTAAAATCACATTAAAAAAATTATTTCTTCATATCTTTAGAGTTATATTCAAATTATTTTTGTATATATAAGGAGTCTATAATAAGATGTGCATTACACAAAGTTGTATAATGTGACCTACACAATGCCAAACGCAGAAAATATTTTGAAATTTTGACTGCTGGATTAGATATAATTCTTATGAATTTCATGTTCATTAAAAATCACAATAATCCAATAGTCGGCTTATGACAATTGTTACTATGAAAAATTATGATAATTTTGTTTTTCAAAATATTACATTTTTTTTTTTGAATCGATTTTTTTAAAAACCAATCGTTGAATCACTATGATTTTCGGCGAGTATGAAATTCATAAGACATCTAATTTAACGGTCAATTTTTCAAAATATATTATGAATTTAACCAATGTAGGTGATTTTACGCAATTTTATATAATGTGCACCTTACAATAATATCCATGTGTCGATCTGTATATGTTAAGATAATCATTGATTGCATGCTGATGCGTGTGTATTAGGTATGACTTTGGATGGTAAAAAACAAAATCACCACCAATTTCTAGCCACTACTTTTACTTTCCGTACCAAGGAGCTGGATGCATGAGCAGCCGTTGGTCAAATTGCAAAAGGACATATGTTCTTTCTTGTCTGGAAATCTAAGCCAATTGCTAATGTAATTCTCAGTTCTAGCTAGCTCGCATGTTTGATTTAATTGCATGGCTATATATACATATCAAAAAATGTTCTAGTGAGCATATGATCACTTTAAGTTAAAGTAAGCAAAGAATACAAATTCTTAGATTGAAATCTTGAGATGAATCTTCCATTAAGTGAATGAAAATCCAAAAACTTGTATTATTTGCTGACTTTAGTTAAAATACACATATGCTCACTAGATCACTTCTCCCTCTATATATATATATATATATGTATATATATATATATATATATTAATTTTCTTATATGGTTAACTTAATTTTGTTGGCTGTTGACAAATGTTTCGGTTGATAAACCTACTTTTAAGTCTTCATGACGAGCAATTTTTTAGACTTAAGCAAAATGCATATATACAAAATGCATGTAAGAAACTCGTTCCAGAACTCCTTTTTATTTTATTTTATTTATTTTTTATTAAAGATTGATTACAGGGATTCCTCAAAAGTCATTGGCCGGCCACTTCCTTTACGAAACGACGCATCATGTTATTAATTGAGACTCAAATTAATTAGCCATAAGAATTAGTCAATGCAGCTACTATTTGTAATCTCCACGCGGTGCTTCTATCATAAATTTGTTGACTTGTAGAAAACCCTAACACCCACACCCAAAAATAACCTCCCACCCCATCAAATTTGGGTGGTGTAAGAAATCGAGATAGAATGAGTCTCCACCACTCTCCCCTTGTGTACAGTTTGGGACATACGTACGCCGGTGATAAAACTCCAAGCAGGAGAATTGGCCGGCGGGTTTTTCAAAAGTGAACAAATAGAAATATGGGACAGAAACATGGAAGCGACGGGATGAAGCTAAAAGGAAATTTAGACTGTTAGTCCACCAAGATCTAACTTTGATACCATGTAACTTAATTTTCAAATATTGGATCTCTAAAGCTTATTAACCAAACTTGGATGGTGCATGTGAGAAACGAATTTAAAATAAGTCTCCAACAAAAATAAACAGCAATAAATCAGGGATCCAAGTTTGGTGTTGCACAACATATCTCATTTATTAGCACAACATTTACATCATACAGATCTGAATGTATTGGGAAAAAAAAAAAAAAAAAAAAGAAGGAGAAAAGATCTGAATGTACTAATTAATGCAGTCATCAGAAAGTATTGTAAATGATAAGTTAACATTAATTTTGTGTATACTGAATAGTAAATAATAGTATAATACAAGGTTTCATAAATTTGTAATCTTATTGACATTAGCATACACATCACAAAATTACATACATAGATCAGTAAATTTTCCACGGAAGGCATTGAAGCTTAGAACAAGACGCGTCCCATGTGCTTCTACATTCTCCATTCGCTCCATCACAACACTTGCACTCCACTCCAAAGGTAGCAAAAGTCTTTAAATACTCTATAAAATCAATCACAACATTATTCACTAACTGTACTCATGCATATACATATAATCAATCAGAGAGAGAAACAGAGGGGGGAGAGAGAGAGGTGTTAATGTGGCAATCCTTACTTTGTCCATGCAGGGGTGTTATCGGCCTGGCTTTTATGGCTGTTGGGTATTGAGACATGGCTGCTGTAATAACGAAGAGCAAAACAAAGATCTGTAAACGCTGAGGAAGAACCATTCTTGGTGTCTGAAAACCAGTTGTGAATGTTTATGAAGAGCTGAGAGAAGTATAGAAAGCTAGGCTGACTGGCAGCGGCAACAATAGAGAAATGTGAAGATTTTTATAATAGAAATAATAAGTTTGAATTGATCGGGTGTGGCTCTGAATTAATATTTGATCGGGATAGAACGAACTTCTAAAAAGTTTGGTGACCGACGCACCACAAATTTCCACCCTCCTCTAAGAAAAATGAAGATGCTTAAAGCGAGGTTTGAATTCTTTGATGGGGATTTTACAGAAATGGAGTTGAGTAGTGAAAATATTATGTAAATGGGTCCGGATTTTTAATATATACCTTAATGGACCTATAGATAATTTTTCTTACCAAAGTACCCTCTCAAAGGTCAAAAAAATTTGAAAATTTGAAAATTTTTCTTAACAATCCCCAAAGATTATATATAATCCACAGTCACCACATTATTAAAAAAATCTCCATATTATTACACAATCCCCAATCTCCAACTTTGTAAATAATTCCCAAGTTAACTGATAATCATCAATTCCCAAGAGGTCATATCATGCTTTTCGGTTGACGTTAATGTCACATCATTATTTTTAAATTATTAAAAATATGTAACATTTAATCCCCACATCAACAAATAATCCCCAATCCCCATACTAATATATACTCCCCAATATTAATTATAATCCCCAATCATGATTGCACCTTAATTTTGTCATATTAGATTATATATTTTTCAACATTATTATATATACACATGTCCCATCTCATCTATTTAAATATTATTTTATTTTATATTTAATAATATATTATAATATAATAACTTTTTAAATATATGTTAGGATGTGCATTTATTGTATTGAGGGCGAGGATTGAGGATTCTTTAATAAGTTAGGGATTCTTTGTCATACTGGGAATTGATGATTATATATTATTATGTGGATTATATACTACTACGAGAATTGTGAAATATTGTATCTATTGGAGATTATTACTAAACATGTGGATTATATGTTATTATCTGAAAAAAAGTCACCATTAGAATGGCTTTTTCGTGAATATCTTAAGATGTTAAAGGCATTTTGTCAACTCAAGTCAATAATGTATATATTGAAAACCCGAGCCCATTCACATAATATTTTAAACACTCAGGTCTATTTCTGTAAAATCCCAGTCTTTGAGTGTTGTATACTTCAATTTGAATTTGGTTTAACTTTATGATTTTCAAATTAACACAATCAGTATTATTTAGTAATTTAATCCATAAAGGGCCATGTTCCCATGTCTAGTCTAGTTAAAAAACCTTTAGCGCATGTAATTTTGTTAATAGATCTATCATTCTAGACGGACCAATTCAAGATCAGGGTTTGAAATATAGGATGTTGACATAAAGGGGGGAAAAAAATCAAGAGAATGGTCGCTATCGTCATAAATTATATTGAAACTTTGGAACAGAGGAGTTTCGAAATTTTCTTTAATTGATTCCATGACATTATTTATGATAATGAAATGATTAATGGATCCAAAATTTTCAAATGACCCAATTCAAAATCATGAATATGTACTGTCAATGCTATGTAGAATTTTAGTTTTATTTTGAACCAAGCAATAAAAGAGCTAATTCATGTCTGTCTCTTTTATAGGGTGAGATTTTGGGTTCTATACTTCCAGGGACGAAACCAAGAATTTGGCGGGGGGTCAACTTTAATTGATTTTAATTCTTTATCCCAATTTAAAAAACATATATTTTTTTTGTTCATTTTTTAATCATAATAGTTTGTGATAGAAAGAATTGCAAAAAATTATAATCCATTGATATTTTGATAAATATATTTTATCTTAGTACATTTATAATTGGCCTCGACGAGGCCTCATTTTTTTTTAAAGCGTTGAATGATAACTTCGTTATCAATGCTATCAAATACATCTATTTCAATAAACACAACTACGCTATTATTTATGAATTGATCTCCCTTGTTAGCTCATGGCTAGTGGTTATTATGGGTTGTGCCTTTGAGTCTTGACTCTTGATACTTGGAAATTCTTCGGCTTAAGTCTTCACTTTTGATTCTCGAGCAATTGAGCAAAGACCACTAAACCATGAGCAATTTATAAGAGTTAGACTTTTCTATAAAAGAAAACTTAAAAGATTCTAAAAAATTTCACATCCATCATATGCAATTAGGATTATTATTATTATTATTTTTTTAAAGAAATGCGGATTTTTGTTAATAATTCAGAATTTGTTTAATTTGAGAAGCCACAGTGTAAACACCATTCTGGTTTGGTCGGTGGACTAATTCAGCGGGGCTGTGAAATTTTCATATTTTTTGGCATAATTTCAAGCTTCCAAATAGAATTTTCTCGGTAACTAAACAAATACAAATCAACAACAAAACATCAATTAGCAACCAAATATAAAATTCTGGACAATCAAATAAATGCAAATAAAGAACCAAACTATAAATAGCTTTCAAATTAAATTTATTTTATCGGCAACCAAACAAACCCAAATCAGCAATAACCAAACAAGAACGATTAATCATTCAACCAAACAACTAGTATTTAACCAAATGAAAAAAATAAAAAATATACCACCGTTTTAATTACCAATGTTGCATTTCCTCATCGATGCGACTGTGTAAGAGAGATGAAGATTAGAGAGACCAAAAGCCTAAGGTAACCTTATGGCAATGATGAATATTTTGGGTTTGCGCCGTGGTTGAGAGATGAGAGAGCGAAAGATTAACAGAGAAGCAGGAATGAGAAATTAGGAGTCTGGGAATGGAAGAGGAAGATGAGAGGATTAAGAGACGGGGCGTGAGAGTGGGAGAGAAGGAAGAGAGATGGAAGGAAACTGGGAAATATGAAATGAGTTTTAAGTGTTTTGACTTTTCTTTTCAAAATTGGGAAAGTGTAACTTATATTATTAATATATATAGAACAATTTCCATGAATAATCCTAAGTTTCCAAAATATTACACCTACGAACCCGATCCAAAACATATTACGGATATACACCTATTACTGTTTTTTTGGACGAAATTACCCTTAAAATTGAAGTTTGACCAATTTGTAAAAAATCACAAATTTTATGTATAATCTCCAAAAAATAAACAGAATCCCCAATCCCCAATTTATTGAATAATCACCAATATTGTTAAGAATCCTCAATCCACTTTATGTCACGTCAGCATTTAATGCAGGTTATTCAATGTCTCCCAATTTTTTTGTACAGGATCCTCAATTTTATGTATAATCCCCAAAAATAAACAAAATCCCCAATCCCCAATTTATCAAATAATCACAAATATTGTTAAGAATCCCCAATCCACTTTATGTCACGCCAACATCATGCATGTCATTCAATCAATTTACACTTTCTGAGAACATCAAATCAATCAAATCATGTCTACTCTATTGGATATTCTTAGTAATATTGGGAATTGGTGATTATTTGTAATTCTGGTGATCCTTTGTAATATTGGGAATTGGAGATTATACACAAAATTGGAGACTGTGTTGATTATTGGTGACTCTTCGATTTTTTTTTTTAATTTATCCGTACAAAAATTTTGACCATTTCAATGGTCAAATTGTAAATACCCATATGAGTAGAGGGTATTTATATCCTAAAAAAATATTTGTGTAATTAGTTTTGGATCGGGTTCGTAGGCGTAACATTTTGGAAACTTAGGATTATTCATGGAAATTGCCCATATATATATATGTGTGTGTGTGTGTGCGCGCACGCGTGATGGCAAGAAGGTAATTATAAAATGTATGAAGGGTAATATGTATGGAGCTAATAGTAGCATGTGAAAAAATTGTAGTCCCACCCTTGTGAATGCCAGAATGGTTAAAAAAAAAAAAAAAAGTTGAGGGGCACAAAATCAAATTTTCAAAAATTTGTAAGATTAGATAAAAGAAAAGAAAAAAAAAAAAATTCAGGGGGATCCACTGCCCCTCACCATAACATGGCTTCTTTCATGTATATTTCTATTTTTCATGAATGAAAATTGACTTATTTACTAAATTGCAAATACCAAAGTGATCCACAAAAGTTAAAAAGATTTTTTGTAATGTGTGTTTTATTTTCTTACTCTCTGTGTACGGAAAAGTAGGATGCTTATTAGGGTCCGACCCTCTTGAATTATTGATTGATAGAACAGCATTGGAGGAGAAATCATCAGCTCCTAAAGCTAACTTGTGGCTCTCGTACATGGAAAAGATGAACTCCCTCTTTGTCAGGAAGACTTCTACGCTAGTTTGAATTATTCCACGCAAAATTCTATAATTGGTTAAATTCAAAGGGCTCCTTTTCATATACAGGTGTGGCTTACAATGTGGACACGTTTTATCCACCTACCTCACCTGAATGGCACCTTAGAAGTTTCTTTTATGTTCAAAGGTTTAAATATAATAAAAGAATTTATTATTCCTGTTAGCCATCTTTCTCAGTATTTGACAGGTGAAAGAAATCATTTTCACAAGTAATCACAATATGGAGTCCCTAATTAATACAACCAAACAAAGGATTATTGCTTTGCAAAGCACTAAAATTTTCTAAAGTCTAGACATGAATACTCTCGTTCTCACTTTCTTACAATAGCCCGGCTTACACCATCATGATGATCTTCACTTCACTAATAGTTTTATACTTGCAAATGCCTTACAGGCACACACCTATTCTCATCCTAATAATGAACCATTAACTATTAACATAATTGAAGGTGGCCTGCATACCACACATTTCCTGATTTCCACCCTCCTTTAACCAATTGCATGCTTGCAGCCATATATTTCCAGCATGATGAGATTATAGTGGTGCTAACATGGTAGGCTCCTTGACATCATCAAACCATATATAACCTGATTCTTAAACATTCTGTTCTTTTTTCCATTATTTTCTTTCAGAAAACTTCGGTCTTTGGATGAGCAGTTTTTGACAGACCTGAACTCTAACCCTCCTATAATCACTCTGCGTCCCAAATTCTCAATACTAATAATTTGCAAAGCTCTAAATAATGATTTGAAGGAGGGTGCTGCTAAAAATACACTCTCTTTTACCATCTCTAATCTCCTGCTTGCCACCATTATATCTACTATGATAATGCAATGTTGGCACAAATATGTATATTAGCTTATATGGCATGTCATGTCAGGTGCAATGTCAGAATAGCAAATTAGCGTGACAACTTATGTAGACATGTAGTGTGCCAGGTCAGGTGCCATGCTAAGTGGTATGGCGAAGACGATAAAAGGGGTGGTGTGTTTAGCATTTTCCTTCACAAGGAGAAAGAAATCAATGAAAAACACAGATTTGAATCACCCAAAATGATACTTCCAACTACATAAAGCTAAACTCAGTTCAGTATAGTAACACAGTTGTAAAATATGCATTACTTCACACAATTCTCGATAGCTTCCAGCTTGACTGCCAATCACTATTAAACAAAGAAGAAAGTAGTTTTCATTAGCTGTCCTGATTCATTATGAGCATATAACATCATTAGATTTCATATGAGACAGAAGAATACTATGCTGACAAAGTGAACCTGAATAAGAATGCTTGCAAATTACCTAGGCAAAGAAGTATAATCTAAATTCCTTTGATTGACACTCAGAATGTGTTAAGGCAAATCATGCTGAAGAGATTAATGTATTTTTAGATTAAGAGCTTCTTGATTGCATCCTGATTTGAGAAAAACTTCAGGATATAAACGTGATGATCAAAAGGAAACATAATGTTGGTTGGAGATTATAATAGGTTTAAAGAGCAGGTACCTTAAGTTGCTGTATTTGGGATTTCAACTGGCTTCCCTCGTTGCATGTAACAGAACAAGCAATCACAGGTCTCGTCAGTCCACATGCTCAACCAAGGGCTTCCTTGGACGGCACAAAAACATAAGGCGCATTCTGCCAACATTGAATATAAGGGTCATTTCGTTCACAAAACTGAATTTACTATATTTTAAATTCATGACCAAAATGTAAATCATTAACCAGCCAAGGAGATAAACCTGTTCACAAATATTTCTTTACGAAAAAAGAAAAAAAAGAGGACAGATTCCAGGAAACTGAAATACTGTAGCTGTTTGCTTATAGCAGCAACGATAATGCTGGGCAAGTGAAATTACTAAGAAAAAGGAGTAACACAGATTCTATTGGAGATTAAAGCTTCTCTACGAGCAAGAAGAGGTGATAGTGAGGGATAAGAAAGATTCAAAATAGGATATTTAAGTTCCTAATCAAGAGATATATCTATAAACAACTTAAAAGTTATTCTCCTCTACTTTTTCTTGGTTATCCACGTTCACACCCTCAATTACAGGATTACAACTATTTCATACAACCAGTATTACAGGGAATGGACAGAGGCTTGCCTGGATTGATGATAACATGAGTTATGAGATATGTGCACAAATCATGTAGATGTCCTGACTGATGACAGTTAGTATGCAGCTTCTGGATGGTCTAATAATCTTAGATAACCAGAATGAAAAACATCCCGATTCCCGAATGAATAAGGGATGACAAACATCATAGAATCTATATCTACCTTTCCTGAATTGTATGACTATGACCAGGGGCGAAGCTAGGAATTCAAGTGAGGGGAGGCGAACTTTAATTACTTGTTAATAGTTTATCCAATTCAAAAAATCAAGAACATTTTTGTTCAATTTTTTTTTTTTGTCATTAGATTGAAGTAAAAAAATGCAAAAATTATATTTCATTGATATTTGATAAACCATATTTCAATTCTTTACATTTACAATTATTCTCGATAGGCCCCATCTTTTGAAAGCATTGTATATATGATGGTTTCATTATCAACGTTATTAAATTCTCCTCTGTTAATAAACACAATCAAGTTATCATTTATGAATTGATCTTCCATTTTGTTACGCAATCGATTCTCTTGTCTTGCTCATTGCCATAGGTGTTTAGCAATGGAATTTGGATTTTCTATTGATCAATGCTAGATCAACACCCATGTTGACCCATCTAGTGTGGCAAGCCTACACTAAGAAGTAACAATCACTAGAAAAACCTTATATCAGAGCCAATTTTAGAAGTAACAAAACTATAGAAATGATAATAGACCTTTATGTGGTCAATTGCAAAACAAATTTTGAAAATCTGACCATTAGACTAGAGACCCCTCTTATGTATGTCAAGCCTATAAAAAAACACAGTGATTCAATAATGAGTTTCTGAAAAAATTGATCATGAAAAAATGATGATATTTTGAAGAACAAAATAATCACATTTTTTCACAATGACAATTTTTTTTTAAAATGATTGTTGGATCACCATGATTATTCCTCAAAAAGTGAGTGAGAAATATAGGATTATTGCTCAAAAAGCTATGTCCTTTAGTACTCAAATCAAGACAAACAAAAGAAGACCTTTAGATCCCCTCAAATCATTATATTGAGGCATCCTAGCGCGTGGTTGATCAATAGGTGTTGATCTAACCTTATATCAAGAGCAAATCCAAATCCGTAGCAATGTAGCCGCTAACATGTAGAGTCAAGTCTCGCAGAGATTGCGTGAAAAGGTGAAGAAGGGGTTGAAACATGAATTATGCTGGGTTTTTGCCGTTTATAGTGAGAGTAAAGCATAAGAGGGTTAAAAAAAATTCAGGAAATGAGGGGAGGCAAGATTAAATTTGTTAAAAAAATATTTGGTACAATCAATTTTTAAAAAAATTTCAGGGGTGGCACCTGCCACCCCTCACCCCTTAATAGCTTCGCCCCTGACTATGACTATCAAGTGCACTTTTCTATGGACTCAAAAATGGTGATGGATCAAACTGAAGATTCATCTGTTTCTGTCAATCTTCAGCCTAGGTAATTTAGACAGGGACAAACTGATTATTGACTTCATCTATGCATGCACTCATGCTATCAATTAAACCACACGCTGTGAGGACGACTAATTCTGGCTGTATGAGTTGATTATTCCTTTATTCAAATTTACACTAACTTTCAGTAATCTAATTTGGCATGGGAAGTCCTTAAATAGTCCACCTGACAGATTAGATGGAGTAAAACTATTAGTGCCTGTTTGGACAAGCTTCTCCTTCCTGTTTTCTACTTTTAAAAGTTAAAAAAATGAAAGTTTTGAGTTTGAAAGATTTTGATGGCATTATTTGATGTGAATAAACAACATGAATTTTGTAGAAATGTAAACACAGATCTATAGCAAAAGAGCTACCTTAGTATGATACTAGCCAATGTGAGCCATGAATACTTCTCTGAGGGGAGCAAAATTTCTGTGTTAATTCTTAAGTTACAAAATTAATCAAAACAAATTATTCTAAAACTCGAATCCAACTATGTTCAAATTCACAAATTCTTTTTTACTTTTTAATCATTTAACCAAAATTTATCAAAATTTTCATATTTTTCTTTCAAAACAATTAGTTCGTAAGAAAATACAATATAATGGAAGAGTTGGGGTTTAATTGTGAGGAAGGAATTACACACTTACGATGGGGGCCAAAATCAAAATGAGTATAATCTTGAGGGGGCAAATATTAATTCCAAAAGAACCAACTCATAAACTGATAGAACGCATAAGGGAAATTTTGATCTAACCTTGAAACAAGTTACAAAATGTCGGAGAAAATTTTGAAAAACTGCAAATAAGTAACACTGTAAGAGAAAGAGAGACTTTACTTTATCTTCAGCGAGCAATGGAAGATTGTGAAGAATTTCTAGAGGCTCGGTGTTGGCAGCCATTACAACGAACTCTGAGATACCTCTGTTCAGAGTTTTAGTTGCTAAACACAACCATTAAAAGGAAGATTAAATTAAAGAAGAAATTAAATTAAACAAAGGAAAACTCCATTAAATTAGTAGTCAAATGAACCTTAATTTGCACCCTTCTTTAGTTGTTTGTAGTTGGCAGCTTGTTGGATGAGGTCAAGAATGGTTATAGTCAGCTGAGCATCGGCCAGTGGGTATGCTTTCGGATTCACGGCTTCGCCATTCTATAATTAAAAACAAATACATATTAAGTTTTGAATCGTTTTCCTTTCATCTTTTTGAAACTCAATATAATCACAACATTCTAAATCTTTTTTTTTTTTTTTTCTTTTCCTTTGTTTCCTCAGCAACCAAACAAAAATATAGTGAATTGATATACTATAGGAAATGCAAATAGCTAAATAATCGAAGAGAAACAGTAGCTGAAGGAGGAGATCTCACCATTTTCTCCAATCGCAAATAATTTCCAGTTCCAATGGACCTTGGCTTTATGTATTATTTATGGAGAGAGAGAGAGAGAGAGAGACAGAGAGGGCCTCACAGGAGCTAGGGTTTAGAGAGAAGGTTTTTGAGTGTAAATGTTATTTATAGAGAGAGATCAGAGATATGCCTTCTTTGATTCAGAGCAAGTGCTAGCCGAAAGTCCGAAACCGGCCCGAAATGACGCCAATTTCGGCCCGTGCACTGCCACTGCCTCCCAATCTTTTTCCTTTTGGCGCGTATTTTATTTATATTTTCTATGGGATAGCTGACTTGGGTAGATATGGATTTCTTCCGTAACAGAAATGCTCGGGCTGAAATTGCCTTCAATTTGGGCCTCATTGTTTGTACTAGGGGTGTGCAAAAACCCGCCCAATCCATCGGATCTGATCCTATCCATCCCTACCCCATCTGCAATCCGCGGTTACAATGGTTAGGCGGGTTGGATTGGGTGGATTTGATGAATTTTTGACGGGTTGGGTAGGTTGACGGATATAGAAGTGACAACTCGTCCTAAATCCGTCACCACCCGCCAAATAATTATATATAAATAAATAATATATTTATATAAAATAAATTTTATTACTACATAATATTTTCCCTTAATTAGATATGCTTGCAAGTTAGTGTTTTTTATTTCTTTAGAGATGTTTATTATGATAGTTTGAATATGCACTTATTTGATTAGATATTCTTTCAATTTTGAATGTGAAACCATATGTTAGTTTGTAAGATTTTTTAATAATAATAAACCTTTATTATTATGTATCTAGTTAGTAGCTGCTATTGTTGCAGGGTAATTTATTTAAGCACTTTAGTTTATTACTATTGCAAGAATTGTTTGGATTATAGTTTAATTACTAAATAACATAATATTGCATTGTTATATACGAATTTAAGGTGTTCTTACTTGTAAAAAGATTTTAAGAACTTTAGGTGTTTATAAAAAATAATAATAATAATGTTTCACCCGCTTGATCCGCCAGTTGAAACCCGCCATATATTTAACCAATCCACTGGTTATTGAGGTAGGCGGGTTGGTTGGCGGTTTTACTCTCCACCCGCACACACCCCTAGTTTGTACGGTTGGTTTCGGCTGTCGCTTGCGTTGGATCGAAGAAGGCCCACAAATAAAGAGTCAAAAGTAAAAGATTGGGGCCGAAATTGGCTTAATTTTGGGACGCATCATTTGTACGGGTACTCGCTCTGGATCAAATTAAGAAGTCCCATAAACCTAGTTCAACTCTTCTGGCCCTCTTTGATCTCATTTTAATCCTGTCCAAGTGTCCATTATTATTGGCTTGTCATTTTTCAATGGTAACTGCACAAGATGGAGCACTAAATTGGCTACAACTACTCTTCACTAACGCTCCCAGTCCCTCCAACAACTTATATGCACATCCCAACTCCTACACCTAGCTTTAGCACTATAAAAACAACAAGAATACTCACAAAACCAAAAACATCGATCACAGATCAAATATTACAGCCATGGCCATGATTGCCACCGCAATGCTCCTTGTATTTGCATCGTGGGAAACCAGTATGGCTGCCACTTTGATCATAAGCGATCAACTTAGCACAGGCGAAGACGTTACAATTCTTTGTGCAGGTGATTATACATCATTAGTACAAACAACAATTGCGCCCCGCGATCATGCTTATGTTAAGGTGCCACGTGATGGAGTTGAGGGTCATAGACCAGGACGATGCAGTGCACTGTTTGGTGGCATCCTCACAAGACTCTATTTGTCATCGAGATTACAGGATCGCAAGAGATGCAATACCTCGTGCTTAATCAAGATTACACATGATGGTGCGTACTGTTGGAATGTGGAGACAAAGGTGTGGGATTTACTTCCTCCTATAATTTATCATTTGCAATCTGGTGGATTCGAAGCGACTCCGTTAGTTTTATAATCGTCATATGTTATCATTAAAAGAAGACCAACAGTGAAATATTCGTTTTTAAAGAGTTTGGGAGGTTCAAGGATGTTCATTCGCTCTATTTGCTTGTAAATGAGCAAGATGTTGTGGCATTGCTACTTAATAAAAATAAGAGAATGATACCTAATTTGTACTAATTACTGGTGGGCTTTATTGCTTTAATTTCAAATGAAAATTTAAACCTATCAGAACTATTATAAAACACACAGTGATTTATTTATTTTTATTAATGCGTGTTGAGAGAAAAGTATAAAACTCTGTATTAATTGTGTTAACCTAATCAATGTACAAAGAGAGCCTTATATAGGCTAGACCCTATACAGAATATGGAAACTATACAGTAAATAGAAACTACGGTAAATAGAAACTACTATATACATTAACATCCCCCCTCAAACTCAAGGTGGGTGAAGAGAAACCAACTTGAGTTTGGAAACTAAATCTGTAAAGCGACCGGGAGGATGAGCCTTGGTGAAGAGATCAGCAGTTTGCTCAATAGATGAGACAGAAAGAAGGCGGACAGTGCCTTGGCCAATATGAAGACGAACAAAGTGACAATCAATCTCGATATGCTTGGTGCGATCATGGAATACATCATTGTGTGCAATTTGAATGGCACTTCGGTTGTCACAGTAAATAGGAGTGGCAGAAGAATGAGGGACACCCATAGCTTCGAGTAGCCAGCGAAGCCATAGAAGTTCTTGGGTAGTATCAGCAAGAGCACGGTATTCGGCTTCAGTACTGGACCTGGCAACGACGGTTTG
This sequence comes from Hamamelis virginiana, assembly GCA_017140935.1. Taxonomy (NCBI): domain Eukaryota; kingdom Viridiplantae; phylum Streptophyta; class Magnoliopsida; order Saxifragales; family Hamamelidaceae; genus Hamamelis; species Hamamelis virginiana. Next base: position 3,660,821 of record JAESVK010000377.1, on the reverse strand, counting down.
CTTCTTACTATGCCAGGAGATAAGAGAGTCACCAAGAAAGAAGCAAAAGCCAGTAGTAGACCGACGATCAGTAGGGTCACCAGCCCAGTCAGCATCTGTGTAAGCTCGCAACTCTAGAGAAGAAGTGGCAGAAAAGTGAAGACCATGAAATAGAGTGCCCTTTATATAACGAAGAATACGAAGAACGGCTGCAAAATGAGTGGAGCGAGGAGCTGACATGAACTGGCTGACAATGTGAACAGCATAGGCAATATCCGGGCGAGTGACTGTGAGATAGATAAGACTGCCAACCAACTGACGATAGAGTGTGGCATCAGGCAGTAAGGTACCATCAAGAGGAGTAAGTCTGGCATTGGTCTCAAGAGGAGTAGAGACTGTCTTGGCATCTGTGAGTCCAGCATGAGTGAAAAGATCTGAAGCATACTTGGCTTGTGATAGATAGTAACCACGGGACTCAGATGATATCTCAAGACCGAGAAAATAACTGAGAGAACCAAAATCTTTCATCTCGAAATGCTGATGAAGAAAGGATTTGAGTGCAGAAATGCCACTAAGGTCATTGCCAATAATAATCATATCATCAACATAGAGCAGAAGAAGAGTAGTGCCGGTGGCTGTCTGACGAATGAAGAGAGCAGAATCATACAGACAAGAGATAAAGCCAAAATCCCCAATAACCAAACTGAACTTAGCAAACCATGCCCGAGGAGCTTGTTTCAGTCCATATAAAGCTCCACGAAGTCTACAGACCTTATTTGGAGGATGATCATACCCAGGTGGAGGCTGCATGTAAACTTCTTCAGAAAGATCACCACTGAGAAATGCATTTTTGACATCCATCTGGTATAGGTTCCATTTTTGAACAGCAGCAATAGCAAGTAAACTGCGGACAGAAGTAATACGAGCAACGGGGGCAAAAGTCTCTTCATAATCAATGCCATGTTCCTGAGTAAAGCCCTTGGCTACTAGACGAGCTTCGTAACGCTCAATTGAACCATCAGAACGGGTCTTGATTTTGTAAACCCATTTACAACCCACAATTGATTTTCCACGAGGAAGGTCAATCAAATCCCAAGTATGAGTGGTATGAAAAGCCTGTAATTCTTCAGCCATTGCTTGTTGCCACAGAGGATTAGAACGAGCCTCATGATAGGTCTGCGGTTCATGATGAGAGAGAATAGTGGAAAAACAATGAAAATCACGAAGAAGGATAGATGGTTCCCTTACCCGAGTAGACCGACGAATGGGTGGATCAATGACAGTGTCAGAAGTGGAGGCATGGTCAATGGTGGAGTCTGAGACAAGAGCAGGATCAGGGGCAGGAAGGACATCAGTAGTGGCGGAGAGTGGTACTGTGGCAGGATCCGTAGACAAAAGAGGCACCTCAGGAGCAGCCGTAGAAAGTTCGAGACCTGTATCAGCATCATCAGGAAATAATGGAATGGAGGGATTAGTAAAGAAAGACTGTGTGTGAGGAACATGTAAGTGAAATTTAGAGAGTGATGAAAACATTTTGTACTCCCAGAATACAACATGACGAGAGACACGAAAACGTTTGGAGATGGGATCCCAACACCTATAACCTTTATGTTCTATACCATAACCCAAGAAGCAACAGAGACGAGAGCGAGGTTCCAACTTAGTACGCTCATGAGGTTGTAGAAGAACAAAACAAGCACTTCCAAAAACCCTGAGATGATTATAATTTGGAGAATGACCATATAGACGCTCATAAGGAGAAATGTTACCAATGACAGAAGAAGGAACACGATTGATTGTATATGCAGCAGTGAGAACAGATTTCCCCCAGAAATTTTCAGGACAAGAAGAAGAAATGAGAAGTGCTCGAACTGTATCCAAGAGATGTCGATGTTTACGTTCAGCACGCCCATTTTGTTGAGAGGTGCCAGGGCAAGAGCGATGGGGAATAGTACCATTAGTACGAAGAAAAGTGAGAAAATCTGAGTCTCGATACTCCATGGCATTATCTGCACGAAAGACTTTGATAGGACAAGAAAATTGAGTTTTGATCATTTGTGCAAAATCATAATAAATCTGTTTAAGTTCAGAGCGATTACGCATGAGATATAGCCAAGTGTAACGAGAATAATCATCGATAAAGATCACAAAGTATTTTGATCCCCCCATGGTCGAAACAGGAGAAGGACCCCAAATATCAGAGTAAACTAAATCAAAAGGTGCGGAAGAAATAGAAGTACTATGAGGAAATGGTAAGGCAGGTTGTTTTGCAAGTTGGCAAGATAAATAGTCTAAATGGTCATGACTAATAGAACCTAAAGAGCCATTAGAAATTAAAGACCGTAAGCGACCAACCGATATATGCCCAAGACGAGAGTGCCATAAATGGAGTGAGGAAGTAGAAGAAGCGGGAGCAGCAATCTGATGAGCTGGAGAAGAGGTGTGAAGACTGATGAGCTTAAACAGGCGACCAACTTTACGACCAGTCCCAAGAGTCTGTCCAGTCTGAGGATCCTGCACAATACAACCAGAACAAGAGAAAGTAACAGTAAGACCCATGTCACAAAGTTGACCCACAGAAATAAGATTAAGAGTGAGTGTGGGTATGATATATGTATCAGAAAGAGATATATGAGAGTGAGAAACTTGTCATGTATGGCTTACTTGCATGTGGGAACCATCGGCAGTATGAATGGGTGGAATATGAGAAGAAGAATGCTTGGTAGAGAAAAGAGTAGGATCAGATGTCATATGATTGCTACATGCAGAATCAAAGAACCAAGAGGAGTTACCTGTCGTAGTAACAGAGAGAGCAGGAGAGAAAGTATTACCAGAATATGAGACAACCTTCTTGAGAAAGCATTCAAGATCAGCAATAGTAATAGGTGAATTAGGATCTCGAACAGATAAATTCTCCGTGGCAGAGGCAGTGGCAGAAAAACTATGATACCGGGAGGTGGCCATGATACTCAAAACTCAACTATAGAAGTAGTATCTCAAAAAATGGAGCCCAAAATGGAATCAGGAGGTCGAAAAACTATAGGGAGTACCGTTGTTAAAAAAAAACAGTTGATCTGACCCTAAAAGCAGCTGAACGGGCTGAAAAGTGCAGTGTAGAAGCAGAATCTAATAAAACGGAGCCCAAAAATGGATTCAGGACGTTGAAATTAGTGGGGAAGGGACCGTTCGGGCTGACACGTGGCACAATGGGGTACTGACACGTGGCAGATTGATGTGCTGACACGTGGCACAAGGAGGTACTAACACGTGACAGTAGCTAGGTAGGACACATGGCAGGCTGACGTGGCAGTATGTGCTGACGTGGCAACGATGACGAGGTAATACGATGCTGACGTGGCAGTCAACGGTCAAAGGGTTGACCGGGTAGGGTCAACGGGCCGGATTCTGGGTCGGGTCAACGGGTCGTCGGAGTGGGTCGGATCTGGGTCGGGTCGGATATGGGTTGGGTCGGGTCTGGTTCTGTGACGTGGCGGGTAGAGCTGACGTCAGCAACACGGTGATTATGTGGGGCGCGTGAGTGCTCGTGAACCGGCCGCTGAGAGTGGATCTGACGCGCGGCCGATGGAGGGGGCGCGTGAGAGCCCGTCCCGAGGTATTTTTGGGTGTTTCCGGTGGGGTTTTGAAGATCGGACAAAAACAAGTATTTTGAGTGGTAGGTTGGCTGATTTTGGTTACTGGAAGATCGAAATTTTTGACTTGGAAAGGTTTGAGATTCGGACGGTACGGTTTTCCGGCGGATTTGAGGTTCCGACGCCAAGGTTCGGCGGCGGGGCACTGTGGTGGTGGTAGGCAAGGTTCGGTGGGCGAGGTTTCCTAGGTATTCGGCTCTGATACCATGTTGAGAGAAAAGTATAAAACTCTGTATTGATTGTGTTAACCTAATCAATGTACAAAGAGAGCCTTATATAGGCTAGACCCTATACAAAATATGGAAATTATACAGCAAATAGAAACTACGGTAAATAGAAACTACTATATACATTAACAATGCGGAAAGAAGTTACATTATTCAAGTATCTTTGATACTTAATATGTTCGCTGGCTGATGAGATAGTGATAAATTAAAAACTAATGAAGAAGTTAAGTCCCGACTCAAAAGGCATATAATACGGATGCAACAATGGGACTCCTCACTTGATACACTCCATCATCCCACACCAAAGAGCCTGAGAGAACAGTTTTATCTGTAGTAGCTTCAACTGTCATGACAAAAGATTGCTTTTGCCCACGAGATTTGAATGAGAAGACACTTGGTTCAACTTGGATCTTGAGTCTAGGTGATGGGACATTCACAATTGCCTTGTAAGTGGACACTGGTGACCCAACATTTGTGACTGTCCTGTGGAAGACGCGAGTGACAGATATGTTGGACTGTGTAGATAAAGCAAAAGAAGGATAATTTAGATCCCACCCAGTCCCAATTGTGGCATCAGTGCATATGTAGTTGTTATTTCCCGTAACAGGTTGTAGAGATGTGTTGCTATAACCTTGTCCACACATGAATTTCACATAATCAACCTCCCCAGCATCGTATACTAAACCAGGATTAACAGCCTTTATAGGATCTATATGACCGCCTCCATAGGCAAACTCAGTATCAAGGTCAGTTTTAGCACTCATGGGAAGAGCTGTGAAGGACACAATCGGAATTATTAACACATAAAGGTGTAATTTCATTCAATTCAAGGAGTACTGAGTGGATACACTTCTAAGGAAGAGTTGAAGTTGCTTCCGAATAAGCATTAAGATTATAAGTTAAATATTTACCTGTTGTCATTAAAGCAGACTTAATAGCAGCAGGAGACCAAGTTGGGTGAAATGATTTAACATATGCAGCTGCTGCAGTAGCATGTTGACAAGACATGGAAGTGCCAGAGATTATGTTGTATGAAACAACTCTAGTGTCCCCTTCTAATCCAGTCACAGTGGTAGCCATAGACCATGCGGCCAAAATGTTTACCCCTGGTGCTGTTAAATCGGGCTGCACAAGATGAATATGATTTTATCATGAAATACTGTAGCAGATAAAAGAAGAGAAATTAAATAGGAAAGATACTATTATAATGCTATTCTTCCTGTAAAAGAATGAAATCCACTCTGTCCCACATCGCCTAAATGAAAGGTTTGCTATAGCTTCATATACCTGTATTGGGCCCTCCACCTAAAAGCTTAGGAATGAAAACTTAATACTTCCAAACCCTATTTTGTACTATTTTTTTTTTCTATTTGACATGATTTGTCATCATCTATATATCTTCTTTCGTATTAGCACATCACCTGTTATTGCCACACCAAATGGGAATTTTTATACACAATTCTCCTAAACTAGAGGTCAATTTCACAAAACTCCCATTTTCTTAAAACTAAACAAATAACTCTTTAAACTATAGGTTATGTTCACAAAACTGCAATACATTTCAAAACAGAACAAATAACCTCATTGGATTATGAAAATTGGACAATTAACCTTCCTTGATTATGATTTTGTAATACTTTAATTGCCATCCCACCCCGACCCGCACCCCTGTTAATTTAGGTGTAATCTAGATGGTTATTTGTTCGATTTTCATAATTCAACAAAGTTCATTGTTTGTTCAGTTTTGAAGTTTAGCATTTACTCTAGTTGAAAGGATTATTTGTTCAATTTTGAATTTCAATGGAAGTTTTGGGAAAACTGACTCATAGTTTAAATGAATTTTATACAATCTAACTTGTTTATTTTTCATTACAAGAATTGAAATAGAAGCATTTTCAATGAAGTTATACCTTGACAATATCACTTGTAATAGGGTTAGGCCCCCTGGATGAGAATGAAGCCACATACGGGGCCAACTCATCCTTTTCCTCAATGCTCTTCAATATGGTTGCGGTGGGATTACTATTATATCATCAAAAGAATTCATTTAAGTTAGCATTATTGGAGCTACTATATCCACAGTCTCACCTATAAATTATTGTACAGAAAAGAGAGATACCTGGTTGAGTTTATGTAGGCTGAAACAGTACTGCCATCAGTGAAATCTAATTCTGAAGCAGGTAAAGGATAAGAGAAGACAACATCTTTGAATTCATCATCTTGCATTATAGTACCAACAGCACCGGCAGAGAGTGTCGATTCCCCATCAATCCATGAAGCGCAAAGAACAATTTTACCCTTCACCAAAGCTTCGTCCAAGGAGCCATCATAGCAGTACCTATGTTTCGTGACAAATCTTAATTATATATGCATTTTCATTTTCACGTATATCATAACCAGAAAAGCTTCTAATTAATTGATAGTGGTTTTTACAAACTCCGATGAAACAGCATTATGGGATTTTCATATATTCAGCGTTCTAATTTCTCATTTTAATTTGGGGCATCATGGCCTTCTCGGGTGTTTGGGGCATCTCCACCATAGATTATAGGGTACTTATCATTCTGCAGCTCAAAGGTATTTATAGACTCCCTACATTCAGAAAAATGGTTGTAAGGGTCAATAGCCAATCCAATATATGAAACATTGATCTAATATATATATATATATATACACACTATGCTTAAAGGGTGTGTTTGGTTGGCGGTCTTGAAGGTGGGTTTGGGGTTTCACACCCCAAACCATTGTTTGGCATGGTTGGGTTTGGGGCAGAATTTGTAGCCGGGGGTGTGAGGAAGCCGGCCACGGGGAGGAATCCGTGACCTCTTCAGCTGGTGGGTTTCAAGATCTTCACCCCGGGTTCAGTTTTTACAATATTTTGTATTGACGAGCGTGCCCTCCTTGTTCTTCTTCAACAACAACAAATCCCATCCAAGTCCCAAGCCATTCGAAGAAGAAGAAGAGAAGAATAAGAACAGACGAGAAGACCACAGTGCAGATCCAGTCGTCGTCGTCACCGTAGAAGAGAAGATCCAGTCGCCGTTCTACCGTGTTGCCGTCGTAGTCGTCACCGCCACTCGTCGTCGCCGCAGTCGCCACTCGCCGTCGCCTCTCGCCGTCTGAGATTCATGTGTGTATATATATATATATATATATATATATATATATATATATATAGCAGACGACCCCAGACTTGATATTTATGAATATCTTCAGACTTGATATTTATGAATACAAGATATTTATGACACGACCCACTGTAGCTTTTATATATATATATTATATATATATATATATATATAGCAGACCTGATATTTATGAGGCTTTGGCTTTTATATATATATATATTTTGTGCATTAGATTCTATTATTTAAATAAGGGGTAATTTGGTAATTATATTAATTTTGAAGTCAGTCTTGATGGTCCAAACAAACAAAGGTTAGGCATTCCCAAGCTTGAGATTCCCAACATTCCAAACAATGGTTTGGGTTACAAAGTTTACAAACCCAAACCCCCCTACTAGACATTCCCAGGCTTGAGATTCCTAGCCCGCGTACCAAACACAACCTAAGAGTTTTATTTTGATGCTGACAACTTGGAAGGTATTATTCAAGATGTAGGATAAGGAATCCTAATAAATCAAGGTCATTGGATGATTTTTTTTTAATATATTTTTATAATTTTTATTTTTTAATAGTTTAGGCTTTTATTATATTATTTTTAATATTTTTTCATTTATTTTCCTATTTAATATTACTTTGGTAGATATATTTCGTCTAATTTAAGACTAAATTACATCTAATTTAAGACTAAATTAATTTTAGTAATTTAGAATGCTTGTTTTGCAAGGATTCGATTTTGGTAATTTAGGATACTTGTTCTACAAGGACTAGTTTTTTCCCCTCCTTTTCTCTATAAATAGGGTTTAAGATCAATGATTAATAAAAAAATTTAGAGTTTTACTCTTAATTACTTTTCCTTATGTTTAGGAAGAGAGAGATCGAGGGAGACGGAGTGGTGCTGATCTTCTCACCAGAGACAAAGACGAATCTCGCTGGAGACGGAATGGGCTATCTACAATGGCATATATCTGAGCTCGATCTGAACTCGACATGGTAGATCTATCGTCCTCTACGATAGTGAAGAGCAAATAAAGCACAAGTGTTGTGAAAAAGCGTGCAAGGGATGCTGAAGATCTGGTATATCACTATGAATTCTCCAACTGACTAATATATGAAGATTTGGTACATCTTCAAGACTGTCTTCTATGGTTTCTTTGCAAAACTCACTAAACAGCAAGTAGAGATGTTAAAATGACACTGTGAATTTCTCGGAATCTTTTCTAATCGAGCTCATCAAATTCAAATGACTTAGTTACTGCAGTTCCTAAGACTCACCAGATCAGATCTGCACCTACATATCGTTCTTATCTCTACACTGTCTGACAACATGACTCTTCTTCTATCGCCGCCGATGAACTATTGTCGGCACATAAAATCCATCCGACGAGATTTGGTAGCACAGTCAAAGCTTCAATCTTTAGTTTCTCTAATTTGTACAAAAAGCTTCAACCTTTTTACTTTGACAGGGAGCAAATCAAGCAATCTTTATTTGTTTATTTTGTTTTCATCTTGGAATTTTTTATTTGGTTACTAAACAAATGAGTTGAAATTTAGATTCTTAAATGTAACAGTGCACAATTATTTTTTGGTTACTGTTTGCTGGGAAACTTAAGGAAAAAGAAAGATTTTTTTTGGTTAGTTGCTGGAAAAATATAGGAAAAAGAAAGATTTTTTTTTTTTTTTTTTTTCAGTGTAGTGAAATCCAATTTTTTAGTTTTTTATTTGGTTGTTGGTTGCTGGTTGCCAGGAAACTATAGGAAAAAAGAAAGATTTTTTTCTGTATTAATTTTTTGTTTGGTTGGTGGGAATATGAATGGGAAAAAAAAAAACACAAAAGAGCAAATTTTCTTTGTGAAATGCATTTTCGGCATAGTGAAATGTATTTTCGGCATATTAAAATCCGGCTTCTGGTGTAGTGAAGTCCGATTCCGGGACTGTGAAATGTATTTTCTGACGTAGTAATTAAAATGCTTATCTGGCATAGTAAAATTCGGCGTCCGGCGTAGTGAAATCTGGATTGAGATAGATGGTGGGGTTGAAGGTTGTTTGGGGGAAGAAGGGATATTTTTGTCAAATTCATGTCAACAGAACTTTTAGTATCAAAAATATTTTGAAAGAACTTTTGACATTAAAACCTTCAAAAGGAGGACCTTTGACCCATTCCCCTTGATCAACTTGTCACCTACTTAAGTATTTTCAATAACGTTCATTTAGGCACGTGAGTCCGTGACTAATCATCCATCGGATGCCTAAAGTGGGTCCAGACATGACACCTCCGATATGCATAGGCTATAGGAGTAAGACAGGTATGACCTCTCTCTCCCCCCACCCCTCTCTCTCTCTCTCTCTCTGTATGTGTGTAAGATTATTAAGATTCTGGCAAGCATAGGCTCAATTTGCATGAAGTGACGTTTCTACTTAATAAATATAAGATAGTAACACATTTAATTACTAATTAGTGGTGGGCTTGCTTATCAAATGAAAATCCAACCCTGTCATAACTTTGATAAAATAGCACAATGATTTATTTTTTATTTATTAATTTGAAAAGAAATTACATTATTTACACATTTAAAATAATATAAAAAATGAAAATACCAAAGTAGCCATAAATCCAACGGCCTTGTTTGCTTGTTGATATGTGAAAAAGTTATGTCCTGAATTAGAAAGAGGGCAATATTTGTTGTTACTTCCGTGTGCAACAATGGGACTCCTAACTTGATATACTCCATCATCCCACACCAGAGAACCAGAGATAACAGTTCTATTTTCTGTCGTAGCTTTAACCGTTACGATAAAGGATTGCTTTTGTCCTAGAGATTGGAATGAGAGGATACTTGGTTCAACTTGGATCTTGAGTCCATGTGATGATGCATTTACAATTGCTTTGTAAGTGGAGACGGGAGACCCAACATTTGTGACAGTCCTGTAAAAGACGCGAGTCACAGATTCACATGATTGGGTAGATAAAGCAAAAGAAGGGTAATTTAGATCCCACACAGTACTTTCATCTGTAGCTTCAGTGCACGTGCTGCTATCTCCAGTAATGAGTTGCAGAGAACTAGTGCTATAACCTTGTCCACACAAGAATTTTACATAATCGTCCTCTCCGGCATCATATACTAAACCGGGATTTGCTGCTTTTATAGGATCTATATGACCAGCCCCATACGCAAACTCGGCATCGACATTAAGAACATTACTCATAGGACGAGCTGGAAAAAACAAGAGAAGCAAGATGAAGTATTTACACAGAGGTGTAATTACTTTAAATTGAAGGAGTGTGTTGATGCACTTCTAAGGAAAAGATAAATTTGCTTCCGAATAAGCGTTAAGACTAGAGGTTAAATATTTACCAGTTGTCATTAAAGCAGACTTAATAGCAGCAGGAGACCAAGCTGGGTGAAATGATTTAACGTAGGCAGCTGCTGCGGTAGTATGTGGGCAAGACATGGATGTGCCAGATATTATATTGTATGAAACAACTCTAGTGTCCCAACTTGATCCTGTCACGGTGGTAGCCATGGACCATGCGGCCAGAATGTCCACCCCTGGTGCTGTTAAATCGGGCTACACAATATCGATATGACATTATTATAAAAAGTAGTCGTTGCATGCAGCATATAAGTCATAGTACAATAATAATATGGAAGATATTATTTAAGTTAAAGCAATGCTACTCTTCCTAATTAACCCTACTCCATGTTAATTGTTCCTTTCACATGATAGTTTGATTTGTCATCATCATATCAACATGTCACTTGGCATAACAACTAATACGAAGTCACCATATATATTAATGTTACTACTATCAGGAGCAAAATTTTTAAATGATTTGATGTTGTCGTACGACAAGGAAATTTTTACTAGCTAGGGAATTAACATTACATAATTCTCTCTTATTAGGTTAATTTCATAAAACCTCTATTAACTTTAAAACTAAACAAATAACCTCTCTAAATTAAAAATTAGGTTCACAAAATATCCAAAAATTTTAGAACTGAATAAAAAACCTTGAACTATGAATATCAAATAAATAACCCTAGCCTTGAACTCAACTATATATATATATAAGCTATTAAGAAGAGTAGCATTTTCCTATATTAATATTTCATATACATACCTTGAGAATGTCACTTGTAATGGGGTTAGGCCCCCTAGATGAGAATGAAACTACATACGGAGCTAGCTCATCTTGTCCTTCAATGCTCTTCAATATGGTTGCAGTGGGATTACTGTTATATTATCAAGAGAAGACATTTAAATTAGCATTATTAATTAAAATTAGGGTATAGATCGAAAGGATAATTTAGAGATATATATATATATATATATACCTGGTTGACTTTAAGTACGCTAAAACATCACTTCCATTATTAGCGCTTATGTAGGAAACAGGCAAAGGGAAGGAGAAGGCAAAATCTCTGTATCCCCCATCTTGCATTATACTACCAACTGCATTAACGCTCCTTGTTGGCTCCCCATCATTCAACGCATCACAAACAAGTATTTTACCCGCCACCAATTCTTCGTCCAAAGACCATTCATCTTTACAGTACCTAGTTTTCATCACAAATCTTAATTATGCATTTTCATTTTCTCATATCACATCAAATCTTGCTACTACATATTTTATAAATGAAAAACCCATGAATATGGTGTATTCAAAGAAAGGTGATTCTACGTACAAGATTTTATAAAACAATATTATGGAATTTTTTTTTTTTTTTTTTACAATAATTCTATATTACCCAACACTTTAATCTGAAATTAAAAACTACCCTGATCATGTCGTGGTTTGAGTGATGTGTGAAATAAAGGAAAGCAGTTTAAAATGAAAGACCTCACCACTTAAAGTAGAATATATCATAGTGATTTTTAATTTCGGTTTAAAGTATCGGGTGATATAGTATTTATCTTTTATTTTTTATTAGAAATTTTAATTTGTCATTGAGCATTATCGAAACATTTAGTCTGCCGGAATTTCATCCACTCATAAAGTACGTGTGGGACTGACCCACTTTATGCGTGAGCAAGAATCCTAAGTGCTATATATATATATATAGAGGTGCTAATATAAGGTGCACTTGATGCAACTTGCATCAAGTGCCCTCCTCTACAGCCACCTGTGATGAAAATTTTTAAAAACTGGCCGTTGGATTAGATACCCCTATAATGTATATATGTTACGTCTGCCAAAAATTACAGTGATCCAATGGTTGGTTTTTGAGAAAACTGACTGCTAAAAAATTATGACTTTTTTGTTCTTTAAAATGTTATCATTTTTTAGCAGTCAGTTTTCTCATAAACCAACCGTTCGATCACTGTGATTTTTGGCAGATATGATATACATTATAGGGGTATCTAATTCAATGGTCAATTTTTAAAAATTTTCATCACAGGTGGCTGTAGAGGAGGGCACTTGATGCGAGTTGCATCAAGTGCACCTTGTATTAGCACCTCTATATATATATATATGTGTGTGTGTGTGCGCGCGCGCGCGCACATGAGTGAGCTAGAATCGTGAGTGCCGTATAGGTATGGGATTGTACCACATTTCGTTGGTTTTTTACCTGGACATGTCGCCATTGTAGCCTCCTCGGGTGTTTGGGACATCTCCAGCATAGACGATAGGGTACGTAGCCTTCTGCATCTCGAAAGTGTTTACGGAGATTCCCTACATGCATAAAAATGGCAGTAAGGGGCAATGCCCAATCCAAGATGTGGAATACAGATGCACATAAGAAAAGCAAGATGCTCACCTCGTAAACCATATTGTTACCTAACTGCACCTTGGTCACAAACTTTCTGTCTATGGTGCTAGCAGCTACTGTGAGTGACCAAGGAGAGTAATTGGAGACAGAATTAGGATCCGGACCCGAATTACCTGCAGAATTGGATGTGAGTATACCATTCTTCATCGAGTGGAATGCTCCAATAGCAATTGGATCTTCAAAGTAATTCAAAGGTTTTTCCGCCCCAAGTGAAAGAGAGATTATATCAACTCCATCGGCAATTGCATCATCAAAGGCTGCAAGAACATCAGCACTGTAGCAGTCATCAGACCAACATATCTTGTAAACAGCAATGCGAGCAGAGGGAACTCCTCCTCGAGCCGTCCCATTGCCAAGGCCTAGTAGGCTTGCATTGCTAACTAAGCCCCCAGCTGCTGTCGATGCAGTGTGTGTTCCATGTCCTTCTCCATCTCTCGGTGACTCAGGATCTCCTAGAGGTATATTTCCATCGGCTCGGTAGTATTTAGCTCCTATGATTTTACTGCAAACCATTTCAACATTTTTGTTAAAATAATATCCTCTCTCTCTCTCTCTCTCTCTCTCTCTCTCTCTCTCTCTCTCATGTACACACATATAATAAATGGCAGTTTATGTTTACTTGTTGCATGTGAAATTGAATAAGCCTGTGCAAGCGCCTTTCCATTTGCTTGGAGGTGGACTCAATCCTTCATCACTGAAACTAGCAGACTCTGGCCAGATTCCTGAGTCAAGCATTCCAATAATAATGTCGCTTTCAATTGCTGCTCTTTCAACATTCGCGGGGAAGCCCATGAAGTCCCAAGACCTTGTTGTATGAAGTTTTTTCTTTTCACTAGGGAACACAGACACCACGCCTTCCATGCCTGAAAATCCAAAGTCATAATAAAAATAATATTGATAAAGGAATCATAAGATAGTTCACAAGCAGTAAATTGCTGGACATGTATTATAATTCACCAACCTGCCAGTTTCTGCACCTCGTCCTTGGTCAGCTTTGCCGCGAACCCACTGAAGCTCCTCTTGTAGCTGTAGAGCAAAGAATCTGCTGCACTACTGTTTATTGCAATAAATTATAAAGAAATCAGGGTCCTGGTAGATGTTAATACTCAGGAATTTTGATGTGGCCGGTTTCAGTTTCTTTCTCCTTTTAAAGTATCCTGTTTTCTTTTCTTTTTTTTCCTTTTGTTATTTCTAGTGGTAAAAGTCTGTGACTCTAAAGAAAAGTGTGTGGTGCTATAATATTTTTCAATACAACAATTTTATATCATCCAACACTTTAACCCGAAATTAAAAACCATTCAGACGTGTCATGGTTTGAGTGGTGTATGAAAAAAAAAAGCAGTTTGAGAGGAGGGACATCACCACTCAAAGTATGACACATCAGGATGGTTTTTAATTTCGGGTTAAAGTATCTGGTGCTATAGTATTTTTCTTTTCAATAATAAAGCGCCATTAAAGCAACATCCAAGAAATTATTATTTAAAGTGAGATTGAAGTGATGAAATATGGTTTAAAACCTGCCAACTTCTTGTAGAATGTCACTGTGAAGTGATGATGCGGAGAAATCACCCTTTGGAAGATCACCCATGTACACGATGTAAACCTGTGCATCCACAAAATAATTAATATTGAAAAAAAAATTTGCCAAGATCAGTTCTGCATTAGGTACACATGCACCAGAACAATTTTTTATCTTGAAAAAAATTGTCAATCAATGCCAATAATCTTATAGCCTAGTGACATATATTATTGAGTTCATTATATTAAGCTGAAACGTCTTGAATTCAAACACCCTTATACTGAAATATATATTAATGATAACTGGTCCATTTAATTTGTTAAAATTTTGGGATTAAATGATGAAGTAAGTTTCTATTAATTATTTGAAATATGCATCAAGCTTGGTATATTATATGGACATGGCTTTCTATCAAACGCCTCACCAAAATAAATAGATAAATAATAAAGCTCATTTAAAGTGGTAAGGCGCGCAATAAGCTAGACTAGATTATAATTTCTATTTCACTCAAAAAAATCGAGGCCAATTAAAATTCCATGCCTAAATGAATCTTAATTTGGGTGTGAAAAATGCTAGTTGTCCCAATTCTTTGGAATCTTAACTTACTCACGTGAAGTGAAATTTATACCAATATATATAAGTGAGTTTGGCCGACAAAATTCCAAAAATTTGAAATAAATACAAAACTCTTTTTGATGTCCAAAGTCGGGCACAACCTAGGTTTGCCAATAAAGCTATAAAGCTTAGTTCAATTCTTGAGTATGTGGGTTACATTCAATGCGAGTGAATCGGAATAATTGAAATTCTCAAAAATTGAAATAAATTGTACTACTCTCTCACTCAGGCACATACTATGCAGATTGCGTCTGCATTGTTACTGTTTCTATCATAAGGGGTAGGAGTAGTGTAGGACCAGCAAGAAAGACAGTAAATGTGATGGAGCAATGCTGAAATCAAACATATTAACTCAAAGGCCCACCACGGGCCTTACTGGTGATATCTCTCCCACTCCATTAGTAACTTGACTACAGGGAAGATTACATGAGACTTCTTACTTTAGAAAGAAAATGGATTTTGAGTAGGAATGTAAAAGGAAGATTCTACCTTTCGTTCATCATTAGACTCTCCATGGCAGCTAAAAGGCAGACTACAAGCAAAGCCGATCAGCAAAAGCCATGAAAAAGAAGAGGTTTTGCTAGCCATTGAAGGTGGTGCCGTAAGAGCTAACTAATATTGGTCTGTTGATGTTGCAATAATTGGGCTTTTATAGTACAAAATTTTGAACTCCATGCAACTTCCACCCAAGCCACTGTATTGCTATCCCCGCCAACAAAAAGCCACCATCGGCTTCAACGATGTTCCTTTGCTAAGTAATTCAGCAAGGCAGGCCTAGGGCTAAAGCAACAATGTTCCTTGTTAAGTAACATTTGCATCAACAACTCATTTCTTCATATCTTATATTATTATGTTGACCAAGATAAAATCCATACATTTGTCCAATTTCTAAAATATGACATTAATATGATATAAGATCCAATTAATTCACGCCATAACTTCTTTTTTTTTGCAATGGACTATATCAGAATATTATTCAATTATCATATTTCTTTTTTTTTTTTTTATCGAGCAATATTCATCAATATAGTTAGTTTTTAGTTGTTAATAAGAGGAGAGAAATAACACTGGGAGTCAAAATCTTCGGTAAGGACTTAGAATCCAGAAATTTAAGACTCAAAGTCGAGAGAAATGTTAAATGAGTTATACCTTATTGAAATTCAATTATAATAATTTGAGGGGCATGGATACTTTGGATACCACGATCCTTCCCATTTGAACAATATATTTCGGATGTTATATTCAAAATTTAATGGCTTTGACGAAAAGGACCAAGTGAGTGAGACAAATCTAGCTTGTTCCTCAAACCAATCACTCGAATAGTAGAAAATAGCAAGCATCCAACTTAACTTTCATCTAAATGCCTTGATGAAATTGGTTGGTGAAAGCTACCATAATAACAAGTCATATTTAATAGGGGTGATGTGGACATGAGCACTGGGTTAGGGAGAAACAGAGCCTCATTGCCCATATCTTTAACCTCTACAATTAAACAAAATTCATTCACCAATGGATACTTAGTAAACCCCTCAAGAGGCTTTCCATTGAGCCGTTCCTCTGTTTTACAGAGGATAAAAAGCAGGGGAGGCATCACGCTATCACAGAGCTGGTTTAAAGGAGCAAATTTTTAAAGAATTTAAACAGGTTGCCAGTAAAATTGACAGGTTTAGGGACACTTAAATTTCAAGATAGAATAAATAAGCAAATTTTTAAAATTTCCTTGAATGTTGACATAATTGACATTAATTGTTTTTTTTTTTTTTTTTTTTTTTTTTTTGGAGTTGTGTGATGCTGTAGCATTCTTAAATGGGAAAAATTATCCAGATCCTACTATAATTTAGATTTCGTACCATGAGGTCCAACACTTGTTGAAATTTGCCATGAGATCTTTTCAGGATGTTTCAAAGTCAACTTTTTTTTAGAATGACATATTTGCAATTATTTGATAAAATTACATTTATTGTGGTTTTCTTTTAGAGTTTGTAGCTATATGAGACTCTTTATGGAAAAATTTTAAATTATTGAACTCTTTATGGAAATTTTTTAAAGTGCATTCATTTCAAACTTTGAATTATTAGTCTCCTTTCTATATTTATTCTCAAAGAGTCCATTAAAACTGAGTTGCATTATTGGACTTTTTTTTTTTCTTTTTTCTTTTTTTGTTTGGATTTATTGAAAATCAAATTAGTTGCATACAATACGGTTTATATAAATTTACATGTTTAAAGATGCATGGTAATATACGCATCCAACACCTATACGGGTTAGGTAAATTTACTTGTTTGAAAATCAAATTTGATACATTCAACTACAGTTTATGTAAATTTACCTATTTGAAGATATACGACAATTTATGCATCCACCACGTAGATATAAGTTATGTAAATTTACTTGTTTGAAAATCATATTAGATGCATATAATACAGTTTATATAAATTTATCTGTATAAAAATATAGAGCAATTAATGCATCTTTTTCCGGGCAAATACCAATTTTTGAAAAAATTCAAAATCAGGATGTATAAATGAAGGCAAATCCGTTATAAGGTATATACTTTATCTATTTCATAAACCAAATTTTCTATAAGAGTTTTTGGGCATCGAACCCATATGCTAGGAAGTTCTTGGTTAAATAGCCTTCTTAAATCACACCATCTATGCTTTTGTTTTCCTTTTTTTTTTTTTTAAAGAAATTTTCAAAGTTCACTTGGAATTTGCCAATTGTTGTGATTTTCTACAGGGTGGGATAAAGGAGCAAATTTTGAAAGAATTTAAACAAGTCCCAAGTAAAATTGACTGGTTTTGGGGCACAGTTAATTTTTGCATTCTTGTTGATTTGGACTACAATAATTCTATATTATCTGACACTTTAACCCGAAATTAAAAACCATTCTGATGTATTGTGGTTTGAGTGGTGTGTAAAAAAGATGAAAGCAATTTGAAATGAGAGACCTCACCACTCAAAGCAGGACAAATCATGGTGGTTTTTAATTTCTGGTTAAAATGTCTAGTGTTATAATATTTTTCTTTGGACTGATACGAGGAAGGGGTTCGGGAGTTAGAATTAAACTTACATAACTATATGGGGTAAAAAATACCTATTTTATGAAATGGGGTGTAAATAGGCACAGATAAATAAATAAATAAATTTATATTGGAACTATTACAAAAAGGCACCACATAGTATTCATTTATTTATTTGAAAAGAAATTACATTATGTACATATCTAAACGTGTTACGAAGAATGAAAATACCAAAGCCATGATATATCTGGCCATGCATGAGAAGCTAATTACTAGTAACACAAAGATATATACTCCGTAATACTATTCACATCAGTATGCAACAACAGGACTCCTTACTTGATACACTCCATCATCCCATACCAAAGAACCCGAGATAATAGTTTTATTTGTTGTAGCTGTAGCTACAACAGTCACCATAAAGGACTGTTTCTGCCCAAGAGATTTGAATGAGAGGACACTTGGTTCAACTTTGATCGTAAGTCCTGCTAATGGGGCATTCACAGTTGCCTTGAAAGTGGATGTTGGTGACCCAACATTTGTGACCGTCCTATGGAAGACACGAGTGATGGATACACTGGATGGGATATATAAAGTAAAAGAAGGGTAATTTAGATCCCACACAGTTCCATTAGTATCTTTAGTACAACTGCTATTATCTCCAGTGACAAGTTGTAAAGACTTGGTACTATAACCTTGTCCGCACAAGAATTTCACAAAATCGACCTCTCCAGCATCGTATATTAGACCTGGGTTTGCAGCTTTTACAGGATCTATATGACCAGCCCCATAGGCAAACTCGGCGTCAATGTTAATTTTAGGACTCAGGGGAATGGCTGGAAAAAACACAAGAAGTAAGAGGAATTATTTACACAAAATTACAATAACAATGAATTTAACGATCGGAGCATGTGGATGCACTTTCATTGAGATTAAGTATAGGTTAAATCTTTACCTGTTGTCATTAAAGCAGACTTAATAGCAGCAGGAGACCATGCTGGGTGAAATGATTTAACGTAAGCAGCTGCTCCACTAGCATGTGGACACGCCATGGATGTACCAGAGATAATATTATATGAAACAACTCTAGTGTCCCCTTCTAATCCCGTCACAGTAGTAGCCTTGGACCATGCGGCTACAATGTCCACTCCCGGTGCTGTTAAATCGGGCTGCGCAATATAAGCATGTCATTATTATAAAAGATGATGGCATAACAAAGTAGAAAAATAGCAAGGAAGATATTATTTTAAGTTAGTGCATGGCTATTCTTCCCAACCCTATTATTTATTTTTATTTTTTTTCCCATTTGATACATGGTCAATTGGTCATCACACCAATAGACCACTTAATGTGACAGTTAACAAAAAGTCACCTTGTTGATGCTAAATTATCGAAATCAACATTTTAAAATGACAGAGCCGGTCCTGAGGTTTGGGAGACCCTAAGCGAACTCCTAAACTAGGAACCTACTAGTTAAAAAAGAAAATGCATATAATAAATTAAACTACATACTATTCTTTTAATTTTCTTTGCTAGTAATCGCGCAAAAAAATTTGCATGTAATATATTAAACCACATACTATTCTTTTAATTTGCTTTGCTAGTAAAAAATCTCAATTTCAAAACAAGCTAAGAACAATAATAAATTTATAGAAACATACATAGCACATAAAATCCTAAAATAAAAGTCCTAAATAAAAAATCCCAAATAATAAAAATTATTAAATTCATGCTACCATATATAACAAGCATATATATAGCCCTAAAATTGAAACCCCAAATCAAAAATCTCAATCTCATCACAAACGATAATAAATAGATTTATACTACGATAAAAAGATCTTGCTTAAAAGTTCTAAATCAAAGTCTAAATAAAAAATTTCACTCTCAAAATAATTAATAAAAAAAATAAAAAATGGCAGGAACTTAAAAATACATGTACGGTGTTATGAGGCATTTGATGCTCAAGGAGAGAGAGAGAGAAAGACTAAAAGTGGGGACCGTAAAGGGCCAACCCTTTTGCACGAAGATAGAGAGAGACAGGAGGGCAAGAGAGAGAGGGGTTCAAAGTGGGAACTAGGAAGTCGGAAAATGGTTTTAATTTTCAAAATAAACTCTTCCATATGGGGAGGTAAAGTTAAGAGTAAAAAATAAAGGCCGGAGCCCACATATTTTTTTTTAGTGAGAAAGAAGACAAAGGGGGCCACAATTTTTTTCTAATCCAAGAGAAGCCCAATCACAATTTGCATGGGAAAAGAAAACGTCTTTTTTATTATTACTTTCACCTATAGGCAACCAACTCGCGGACTTTAATTTTCTAAAAAAAACTGGGCCCTAAGCGGTTGGTTCCCTCCCTGGCTTAGGCCGGCCCTATAAAATGACATATATATATGTACCGTTTCCATGACAAATGGAAATTCATTTTTTTTTTATTTAAAAAAATGTTAGAAAGAGTAACATTTTATTTTAAAATATACCTTGAGAATGTCTGTTGTGATCGGGTTAGGCCCTCTGGATGAAAAGGAAGCTACATATGGGGCCAACTCATCTTTTTCCCCAATGCTCTTCAGTATGGTTGCAGTGGGATTACTTTTAGCATGAAAAGAACTCACTTAAATTAGCACTAATTCAATTCAGCTTTATTTTGTGGCATCACCTCCAAATTATTGTACAGAAAAGATAATTGATCGATGTATATGTGTACCTGGTTGAATTTAAGTAGGCTGAAACATTACTGCCATCACTCGAGTCTAAGAAGGAAACAGGTAAAGGGAAAGTGAAGGCAACATCTTTGTATCTGTACCCACTATCTTGCATTACAGCACCAACTGCACCAACTGCAAGTGTCGGCTCCCCATTATTCAACATATCGCAAAGAACAATTTTACCACTCACCAAAGTCTCGTCCAAGGAGCCTTCATAGCAGTACCTACGTTCATTCACCGATCTTAATTACACAATTAATAATGCTATATATATTCAAATTCATCTATCTTTATCAAAATATTGATTAATTGTTGGGTACAATTATTAGAGAGTGATTAGTTTAAACTAAAAAGCTCTAAACTTAATTACTTTCATATAATCTTTCCTTTCAATCATTACAATTCTCAAGAATTAAAATTATTTACCTGGATATGGACCCATCATAACCTTGTTTGATGTTTGGGGCATCGCCACCATAGATGAAAGGGTACAGATCATTCGTTAGCTCAAAAGTGTTTATAGAGATTCCCTACATGAAGAAAAATGGTTTCAAGATTGATCAAATTAATGAACACTAATCGATCAATGACTGATAGACATATATTTAAGAAATAAAGGAAATTAGCAAGACACTCACCTCATAAACCATGTTGTTACCTAACTGCACCTTGGTCTTAAATTTTCTGTCTATAGTGCTAGCAGCCACAGTGAGTGACCAAGGCGAATAATTGGCGACTGTACCAGGATCAGGACCCGAATTACCAGCAGAATTGGATGTGAGTATGCCATTTTTCATTGAGTGGAATGCTCCGATGGCAATTGTATCTACAAAGTAATCAGAAGGAAAGACACCCCCAACTGAAAGAGATATAACATCAACTCCATCTGCAATTGCATCATCAAATGCTGCAAGAATATCATTATCGTAGCAACCATCAGACCAACATATCTTGTACACAGCAATGCGGGCAGAGGGAACTCCTCCTCGAGCCGTCCCCGTGCCAAGGCCTAATAAGCTTGCGTTGCTAACTAAGCGCCCAGCTGCTGTTGATGAAGTGTGTGAGCCATGGCCTTCTCCATCTCTGGGTGAAGCAATATCTCCTGGAGGCATTCGTCCATCAATCCGGTAGTATTGAGCTCCTATGATTTTACTGCACAACATTTGAGTATTTGTTAAAGGACTCTGTCCCCTCTCTCCCTCTCTCTCTCTCTCTCTCACACACACACACATATCACAATATGCATATGTTGGGGGTAGAGGTTTACTTGTTGCAAGTGAAATTGGATGAGGCTTGGCAAGTGCCCTTCCATTTGCTTGGAGGTGGACCCAATCCATCGTCACTGAAACTAGCAGACTCTGGCCAGATCCCTGTGTCGAGCATTCCAATAATGATGTCACTTTCAATTGCTGCTCTTTTAACATTTACAGGGAAGCCCATGAAGTCCCATGACCTTGTTGTTAGAAGTTGTTTCTTTTGATTAGGGAACACAGACACTACCCCTTCCATGCCTGAAAATATGAAGTTATAATAGCAATGATAAGGTATCATAAGACGGTTTGCAGTAAACTTCTGGATATGTATTTACATGTGTGTGTGTGTGTGTGTGAGTGTGTATTATAATTCACCCACCCGCCAGTTTCTGCATCTCCTCCTTCGTCAGCTTTGCCACAAACCCATTGAAGCTCCTCTTGTAGCTGTAGAGCAAAGAATCCGCTGCGCTACTGTTTAAGGAAATAAATTATCAAGAAGTCAGGGGCTAATTGGTATATCTTAGTCCTCATTATAAATTTGATGTGTTAAAATGAATTCTATATGTTCTATACTACCTACAAAGAAACATCTGCATCAATGCATTCATCTTCATATCAACCAGATTATAACATGCATCCAAGAAATCTATTAAGGAGTATTTAAAATGTGATTTGACTGATTGAAAAATGGTTCATAACCTGCCAACAACTTGTTGCAAAATGCTTGTGTGAAGTGATGCTGCAGAGAAACTGCCCTTCGGAAGGTCACCCATGTACACGATATAGACCTGTGCGTCCATAAAATATTAAAATTTATTGAGTATATACCACAACAATTTTTCATCAGGAACAAAATCACAGAACTAACAGAAACACAGCTTTCAGTCTATGATAAATTGAATTTCTATTTTCCATAAGAGAGGTAAATTAAAGACTTAACTGACCGACGCATTGGCAATCCTTGCACAAAACAATGGAGCCCTTTTAACTTTTTAAGTAAGGGCCTCATCATAATGCACGTATATTAATGGAAAATTCGAATTGGATTTATTTAAGAAATTTTCCCTCAATATTCTCATAGTTTGCAAAAATTCCCTACATGAACTCATGTTTTCAGAATTTAAAAAATATATTTTTTTTGGACCAAAATGCCCTTCACATAACATAATTCTCACCTTTACATTAAAATTACAATTTTGTGTGAATAATCCCCAATCCCCCAAATTGCATATAATCCCCTATTTAGAATATAATCCCTAATTTTAGTAATGTCAAATTACATTAATTATGCCATGATTATATTACAATATAAATCTTTTTTAAAAAAACAATGGAAATTGGGGATTATACACATTTTTTTGGGATAATGAACAAAAATTCCGTATAGGGGCGGGATTTTGTGTTAATTTAATTAGGGATTATGGTTTAATATGGGGATTGGGGATCATGAATTAATTTGGGGATATATATGATTTAGGGTATTCAGCACTTTTTTTGGATTTGATGTGATGTAAAAAAGTAAGCAACAATATGGGGATTGCTAGCAAAGTTGGGGATTGTTCGACAAAATGGGCATTGAGGATTGTTATCAAAATTGAGGATTATTCATTATTTTGAGGATTGGGGATAATGTCTTATTTGAGAGATTATTCATTATTTGGGATATTGAAAATTACTTAGTAAATTGGGAATTATACATAATATTGGGGATTGTATGAAAAATTTGGCACATTTCCTACAAAATTTGACCGTTCATGATGGCAAAAATATCCAATTAAGTGTATGGAGGTGCATGAAGGAAAATTCTCAAAATATGAATTTATATAGGGAATTTTTGGAAACTGTGGAAATATTGAGAGAGAATTCCCA
Organism: Hamamelis virginiana; assembly: GCA_017140935.1. Lineage (NCBI taxonomy): Eukaryota > Viridiplantae > Streptophyta > Magnoliopsida > Saxifragales > Hamamelidaceae > Hamamelis > Hamamelis virginiana. Next base: position 3,637,085 of record JAESVK010000377.1, on the reverse strand, counting down.
TTTATTTATTTATCTATCGTGAAAAGTATGTAGGATAAAAGCTACATATGCAAATATTTACAGAAATTGCTTGGATCGATGTCACACTGAAATTGCGATCCATTAAAATCCTTTTTCTGTTTATTAATAAAATGCATATTTTTTTAGTTTCATGAAATTAGATAAATACAAAAAGTCAACCATTATTTTATGAAAAAAGTTAATTGGATCTTCGTTGACAAGAATCCTACTCCCTAGTATAGGGGTCGTGGGCTGGTGATGGCCCCTACCCAACTCTGTAAGAGAGCAGGATTCTGGCGGACATAAAATCTAGCCTCTCTTATTTTATAGGCTCTGTAAGGAGTAAATTTTCTATTTTACTCAAAAGATGCCATGGCTCCTTATGCCATGGCCTATTTCAACATGGTGCACCTTTGGTCCGGCCAAGCCTAAATGAATCTTAATTTGATGTGGAAAATGTTATTTGTTCCAATTCTTTTGGATACTAACTCACTGCAAGTGGTAGAAGTCACACTCATGGTAACAAGTTGGGTTAGTAGGAATTCATAAGAATTGGAACAAATAACATTAATCTTTGGCATCCAAAGGTTGGGTGAGCTGGAATAGTTGAGATTCCATAGTATTATGACAAACAGCATTATTCTTTGGCATCCAATGTTAAGCACAATCTAGACTTGCTGATAAAGCTATAAGCCTAGATAGCTCATGCCAAACAGATATAAGATTGTGCCTAGTAAAATGCTGGCCCACAAAAAAAAAATGTACAGGCCTAGTTCATGTCATAACTAAAGCATAAAATAAGTGAAAAAAATACTATACGATCTGTACAATTACTGTTTCTCTCACAAGGGACCGATGAGACATTAAAAATGACAATCTATACAAGCTAAGACTGGACCTTAGTGGTGATATAAGAGGAATCTACCTTTCGTTCATCATCAGACGCTCCACGGCAGCTAATAAACAGACTACATGTGAAGCCAATCAGCAGAAGCCATGAAAGAGGAGAAATTTTGATAGCCATTAAGGGGCCGGGGGTGTCTTAAGAGCTAGGTAGTGGTCTGTTGATGCTGCTATATATATATATGTATGTATGCAAATTAAGTATTGCAATAATTGGCCTGGTTTTTATTCAACAAAAATTGGTATTAATTGTTATCCCCGCCTACAAACAAAACCGTCCAAAGCCGGCTTTAAAAATGTTCCTTCTTTTGTCTCAAATGAATATGCATTATACAACTTAATTTCCTTGCCATCTCATATAATTCACCCATACTACAATTTGGTAGGCTCAAGTGAAAGCCCACTTAACCTTTTTTTTTCAAGGGATTGCATCAGAATATTATTCATAACAGCAAGAAATATGGTACAAAACAACCCCCCCCCCCCCCCAAAAAAAATAAATAAATAAATAAAACTGTTCCAAAAGTGTATTCAAAATGTTGTGGTTGATGATTTAATCCTTCATTTATTATTAAGGAAAAGATTCGCTTAAAAGAGAAAAATAAAAATTGGATCATCCGTCACATCTTTGAGATACTTTTTTGGGATAATTTTTATGACACATATAGTATTTTTGTATTCATAAATTATGATGTGTGTGTGTATATATATATATATGCAGAAATGATATAGTCAGGTATAGCTAACTTAGAATATGAAAGTCAAGTAAGAGCTGAGAGACGTTTGATGAAAGTCAGTTTAGATAAAAGTCAGCCGTGATAATTCATTCAATGCTTTCCATTTCTTAACTGATTTTCATCTAAATGAGATATACCCGACTAGATAGATCATTTTTGTATATAAATGATGAGAATGAATACCTAATTTGTGTACCTTGACGAATGTACATATATTGAATGCCATGCAAAATTGTTAAGTTGGACAAAGAAAGAAATGGCTTGGACGAAACGGAACAAGTGAGGTAGACAAATCTTTTTCGTCTATAACCTCTTAACCACAATTTAATTAATACTAGAAACGGCTACTGTCCAACTTAGCTTTCATCTTAATCCCTCTGTGACAGCGGTAGGTGATAGTGACTATGATAACAAGTCATCTTTGAATTTGAAGGTGCGATATGGACATTTTAGAATATACGATTAAATCTACTTTTGGAAGAGAGTTCACATGGAGTATATGATTCTTTTTAAGTTTAAGATAAAAAAGATTTAACTTTTCTTATTAATTTTTAATTTTTTATTTGTACATATTCGGGGAAGAAGAGGGGTTGAACCTATATGGCAACTTTAGTATTTTTATTTCCATTTCAATAATTTATCATTTCGTCTCACATAATTGGCATTCTCTCCCAAGTTTGAGCTCGTGAAATAATTTAGGGTCTGTTTACTTTGTGAAAATTTTTACAATTTTCATTTTTATTTTCAATAAAAACAAAAAACGGCCTAAAAAAATGCGTTTACTTGTAAGAAATGAAAACTATTTTTAAAAAAAATGAATTCAGTTTTTAAGAAAATGTGAAAACATCAAAAAAGACGTTTTTGTATTTTCACGGAAACTTAAAACAATGATTATATCGTGGCAATGCTTATAAACATAGAAAAATATGCAGATAGACTGTAAAACCAAAAAATAAAAATAATAAAAGATATATAAATAATATATAGTTTTAGTAAATGCATTTACACTATTTTTATATTTTGAAAACAGTTTTAATTTTTGCAAAGTAAACACATTTTCTAAATTTTGAAAACTGAAAATGAAAATTATTTTTAAAAATTTTCACAGAAAATAAAAATTGTAAAAATTTTCACGAAGTAAACAGGGCTTATCATTTGAATCAGGGGCGAAGCTATGTGGGGAGGGGGGCAAATGCCCTCCCTCAACTTTTTGAAAATGTTACTTAATTATATATATATATATATATATATATATATATATATATATATAGTAATTAGAAACTCGCCCCCTGTTAAATTTTAATGTTACTCCTTCTAATTTTTTTTACCATTGCACCACACCTAATATTTATTCTTGTTATTTAAAATTCAATTTAAGTGTATTAATAATTAAAATTTGTTAGCTAATTATATATACATATATACTAAATATCATGTGCCTCAAAATAGGAGTGTTTACGCATAGATCTTATTTATAAGTTTGGTTTACCCAAAAATTCCACCATCTTTTCACTTTATCCAAAAATCATTTTTAATGAGAAACACATCAATTTGTTCTTTGATTTTGCAGAAACTGATGTATAGATCAATTTTTGGGAAGTGTTTGGAAAACTGATATATAGAAAAGTTTTTTAGAAGTGCTTAGACTTTTGGGTAAAAAAAAAAAAAAAACTAAAATTTGGACTTTTGGGTAAAGTGAAAATATGATAGGACTTTTGGGTAAAAAATAACTCAAAATGAGACTTTTGGATAATTTTCCCCTCAAAATACTGTCACAGTACAAATTTGTTAGCTAATTTATCAAAAAATTTCCTCCATATTTCAACTTAACAATCTTCTATTTTTCAAAAAAACTAAGGACCCATTTGTGTTACCTTTTTCTAAAATTACTTTTGGATAACTATCTCTTCACACAATTCTTTAAAATTATGTTCAAACCATGTTTTCATATATTAAAATTTCTATACTAAAAATGATTGTGGCAGAAGTTGGAGCTTCTTTCCTTTCAAGCTCCAAAAATTATTCCTAGTATACAAACTGGCCTAATTATGCTCCTTGCAAGCTGAATAATAAACGAATTACCAATAAAAAATTGCCTCCCCTAAAACAGATTCCTGACTTTGCCCCTGATTTGGATTGAAGTATTATAATTTTTTTCCACAAAGGAATGATCAAAGGATTACACATGATGCTAATATTTTGAATTTTTTCAATTAGTTTCACAACAATATTCCAAAACTTATAGCAATTCTTCTGTAATACAATATCCAGGAATTTCAGGACGAAATAAACACAACAAGAGGGCTCCTCACTTGATGCACACCATCATCCCACACCAAAGAAGCAGAGACTTGAGTTGTATTTATCATTCCTTCAACCTTCATAGTAAAGGATAGCTTCTGTCCCAGAGATGTGAATGATAAAAGGCTGGGTTCAACTTGGATTTTGAGTTCGAATGAGGCAGTGACAGTTGCTTTATATGTAGAAACCGGCAACCCAACATTTGTGACCGTCCTGCTGAATACCCGAGAAATGGGCTTCAAAGTAGTCAAAGTAGAAAGAGCAAAAGAAGGGTAATTTAGATCCCAGACAGTTCCATTTGTGACTTCAGAACAACTGCTATTATCTCCGGTAACAAGTTGAAGTAAACTGGTATTATAACCTTGCCCACACAAAAATCTCATGTAATCATCCTTATCTGCATCGTATATTAGACCGGGATTTACAGCCTTTACAGGATCTATATGGCGAGCACCATATGCAAATTCAGCATCCGGGTTTAATTCAGCACTCATTTTAAAAGCTGCAATTAAGAGAGAGTCACAGTGAAAAATACTGCATTAATTAAATTAATTTAACAAGATCGGAAAATAGAAATTAATTATTATATTCTATTACCTGTAGTCATTAGAGCAGACTTAATAGCAGAAGGAGACCATGTGGGGTGAAATGATTTGAGGTAGGCCGCAGCCGCAGTAGCATGTGGGCAAGACATGGATGTCCCAAAAATTATATTATACGGTGCAAGTCTATTATCCTCTTTTACTCCTGAAATTGAGGCAATTGGCGACCATGCAGCTAAAATGTTCACTCCGGGTGCAGTTAGATCTGGCTGCAACGTAGTCAAAAGGTTGCAATGAGGACTACATTAACCCTTGGGAAGTCTTGCGATGGCTATATATATATATATATATATAGCTACTAAACCAAAGAATAAAAATGAGAGTACGTAATCGCATAAAATTAAGTTACCATGAGAATGTCACGTGTAATTGGGTTCGGACCCCTTGATGAGAAGGAGCCTACATATGGGGCAAATGTATCATTACTCTCGTAACTCTTCAGTATAGTTGCGGTTGAGTTACTGTCATGTGTTAAATGTATATTTTTAAAAAAAAATTAACACAAATCTCTAGGGATTAGGAAATTTAATAAATTTACATGCATCTCGATCTATATGAAAAGTGAAAAGATGTAATTTTTACACCTTGTGAACTTTGTGTAGTAGAAAATGCTGGTACCATTTTCCACACCAAGGTAAGATGCTGGCAAAGGAAACTGGTACCCGACATCTTTGGGGCCTCCATCTTGCATCACAATCCCCACCGCACCAGCTAAAACTGCCGGTTTCCCATCACTAACTGAATCACAGAGAACAATTTTACCCTTCACTAAATTTGGATCCAATGAGTTTTCTATGCAATACCTGCAATTCCACAATAAATATCAATAAATAAAATAAATTATTGTGAATTTTCCGTTGTGAGATTGAAACACGTACAAATAATTTAAGCAAAAAACCAGAAGCTAGCTGCATTTGGTTGTCAAGAAAAATAAAACTTTAAAATTTTCTTGTAAGTGTTTGGTTTACAAGATAGTTGCAGAAAAATTTAAATTTTCTGTGATATTAGCATGTAAGAATTAGTGATGTGACTGACCACAATTTTTTTACCTTTTTTCATGACAACCAAACACACAAATAGCATTATGAACTGTATATTTAGCCCTCATAAAACATTTTAATTTGTTACTTCTAGATGCAGTAACTTTAGGAGAAAATTAGAATTGGATAGAAGAATTATAATTTCTAATGGCAATTTATCCCATAGAAGCTTTTTAATTTACCTGGATGAGGACCCACTATAACCAGCGGCGGAATTCGGCGCATCTCCTCCATAAATTATAGGATACATGTCATTCTTGAGATCAAATGTGTTCAGTGAAACTCCCTGCATAGGTTGCAAAGAGACCCTAAAAAATAAGTTCCAATTGTTCGAAGTTTGATAGGGCACTGTAAATTACAATTTGGAAAACATAAAAACTTGATTTTGCATTATTTTCGCCTAAAATTACTTTTGGAGAACTATTTTATGTCAAAACGTACCAACTTTCAACCTATCAAAATTTTAATTCTAAAAGTAATTTTCGGCAAAAGTTAGTTTGTCCAACCATCATATATATATATATGAGAAACGATCCATTGCAGACCGGACTGCAAGTGGACTGCACGGCCATTTGGCAGTATTCCCGTCGGGTTCCAAATTCCAACCATTGGATATGATGCTCACCCCTGTATGTCACGCCTGCAAAAAATCATGCTAATCCGACGATTGGAATTTTGTAAAACCAGCCTTAACTAGACTGAAATTACGTACTAAAGACTATATATAAATTTCATTGGTGCTTAAGGCTGGTTTTACAAAATTCCAACCATCGAATCGGCATAATTTTTTGCAGGCATGGCATGCAGGGGGTGAGCATCATATCCAACGGTCGGAATTTGAAACCGAACACCGGAACACGACCAAATGGCCGTGCAGTCTATTGCAGTCCGGACTGCAATGGATCGTTTCTGATATATATATATATATACCTCTCAAGGTGTATCTTGTACAAAAGCTATTATCGCACATCTCTTTAGTTAAAGTGAAATTTTGAGTTTCAAAAGAAATTTTAAGCAAAACAATTATATATATAGCTAGCCTTACCAGTGTTAATTAATTTCATCATAATTTGACAAGTAACAATTCTATATCACCCTGACGTATCGTGGTTCAAGTGGTATGTAAAAAGGAGAAAAGCAATTTAAAATGAGAGACTTTACCACTCAAAGCACGACACATCATGGTAGTTTTTAATTTCGGGTTAAAGTGTCCGGTGTTGCAGTATTTCTCTCTCACAACAATTCTATATAGTTCATTTTTTCTATAAACTTTATCAGCCTAGTTTCTACAAAAACAAAAAAACAAAAAAAAAAAATTAAAGAATATGGGATTAATTAATTGATTAATGGGAAACTTACCTCATAAACCACATTGTTACCTAGCTGCACCTTGGTAATGAACTTACGGTCTATGGTGCTAGCAGCCACTATAAGAGACCATGGTGAAACATTTGTGGCAGTTCCAGAACCAGGACCGTCATTACCGGCAGAAACTGAAGTCAATATCCCATTTTTCATAGCATGAAAAGCTCCAATTGCAATTGCATCTTCAAAGTAATCGAAAGGAGTGGACCCTCCAACTGAAATAGATATAATATCAACACCATCTGCAATTGCATCATCAAATGCTGCAAGAATATCAGCATCGTAACAGCCATCAGACCAGCATATTTTATACACTGCAATACGTGCTGATGGAACCCCGCCACGAGCCGTTCCTGAACCAAAGCCAAATAGGTTTGCATTGCTGACTAATCTCCCGGCTGCTGTCGATGCAGTGTGTGTCCCATGGCCGTCTGAATCCCTCGGAGATACAATATCCTCTTGGCTTATACTTCAGTCGCTCCGGTAGTATCGTGCTCCAATGATTTTGCTCCATGCATTAACATTGCAAAAATAGTTATCTACTTACCGGCCGATGAAAAGTTTCTCAAAACTAACCTATACATATATAGTAATTCATTAATAATTTTATGTAATTTATCTTTAACAAAATGAATTTACTCATACACATGGCAGAAAGTGTGCGAAAGTCAAATTTGATGCATAGAAATTGTCAGCATTTAATTACTTGTTGCAAGCAAAAAATTAGACAAAATTATGAAGGTTTACTTGTTGCAAGTGAAATTAGAGGCTTGGCAAGAGCCCCTCCATTTGGTTGGTGGCGGACCCATTCCTTCATCTCTGAAGCTGTCAGATTCAGGCCAGATCCCGGTGTCGAGCATTCCGATGATAATGTCGCTTTCAACTGTCGTCCTATTTACTTGTTGGGAAAATCCCATGAAGTCCCATGACCTTGTTGTGTGGAGATGTTTCTTTTTGTTGGGGAATATGGACACTACCCCTTCCATTCCTAAACATATATCCAAATTAATATTGTACGTGTAAAACAAATTAAATCACGCCCTTATAAAAATTTGTAGGAGATTAATTAATTAGGTTCACCCACCAGCCATCTTCTGCACTTCCTCTTCTGTTAGTTTCACTGCAAATCCATTGAAACTCCTCCTGTAACTGTAGATTAGAGAATTTGATGCACCATTCCTGAATGCAGATATTCCATTGGAAAAGTTAGGCCGTCACGTCAAATTTCAAATCTCATTGCTTAGAAATTTTGATCTGTTCCAATATTTTTTACCTTTTTTTTTTTTTTTTTTGCTTTAACTCCTAATCTTTGCTAGGAAAATGACAATTATGGGTCTCGTAATATAAGATCACAATATAACATCTGAAGCATTGGTCACGTACTCTTTTATGGCCTTTTTTTAAACAATAGAAAAATAGAAAATTCTAGGATTCTTTTCAAGCAAGAATCCGGTGCACTCACATATGGGGCACTAGCTGTGCATCCCACCCCTTGCAAGTGCAGAATTTCTGCCCATGGAATTCCTAGCTGGCACTGCTCTATATATAAAAACTAAAGTCTTTTACGAGCGCTGGAGATGATAGCATTCTTAAAATCCTATGCAGTGAGTTTAGTAGTGTTTTTCGAATGTTACTAATTGTGACATTTGTTGTAGTGTCTTAAGGTATTATATACTGTAATCCACCACAAGTGTGAGACCAAAGTTATTATGTTCGATCGATCAATTAGCAGCTGGCAAATAATAGTGGGTAATCCAAGCTATAGCTAAGAAATATATATATATATATATACACACAAGTGTGACACCACGAATATGTCACCTGCCAAGGACTTTCTGTAACATGTTCAAGTGAAGGGATGATTTAGAGAGATGACTCCTAGGACGGTGTTCTCCCATATACACAATATAGGCCTGCATTTATAATTGATAAATATATACAGACGAAGTCAATTAAAATCAATTTGCCTAGCAGTGCAGGAAAAAGAACTAACTAATTAACAATCAAGCACCATATATATATATATATGGTTTCTCCCAAAAAAAATAATTAAAATAAGCAGATGATAGATTAGAGGTATTTGCCTTTCGATCAGCCTCAGAAGCCCCAGCACTATAACAAACAAGCATCATACATGCGAGGCTGAATGCGAGAAGCCATGAAAGAGGATAGATTTGGCTTGCCATAAGAGAGATTAGCTATAAGCTTAGATTTGCATTGGAGGATATTTTTCTTTCTAAGTTCAATGCAAGGAGAGCTTTTTGTAGAAGAAAGAGTTGAAATGTTCCTCCCCCAATTGGATACATTTTTTTTAAATTGTTTTATAGTTTTTTTTTTTTTTTTTTTTTGATGAAATTCAAATGCATGCATGAATGCATTTCCGTGCAAGTCGATCTGCAACAAACAAAACCGCCCAAAGCCGGCTTTAATAATGTTAATTATCATAAACATAATATGCATAATTTATCTTCTTTTTTTTCCCCCCTTTTTGCTTTCTTTTATGGTTGGTAGTCTATATGTATATTTACGACCTCTAAATTTTAAAACAAAAATTTTATATATATATATAGATTGCCAACATAAAATATTATAGGCCTATTTCCAACAAGGCTCGAGTCTAGACTAATTCTTAGAAGAAAAATACTATAATACCAGACATTTTAACCGGAAATTAAAAACCACCCTGTTGTATCCTGCTTTAAATGGTGTGTAAAAAATATAGAATTAATTTGAGAGGACTCAAAGTATGAGAGTTAAAGTAATTTTTTAATTTCAGGTTAAAGTGTCCGGCGCTATAGCAATTTTATTCTCAGAAATGAACAAAATCACCTACAAACTTCATTCATCATTATAGTCAAAATAACAAGTCTCGATCCAAAACCTTCAAAATAATTACATATTCATTGAATATAATAATATCATTCAAATACCATGATCGATCATGCTTGAAAAGTTACTCGAGGACCAAATCCATGTCCGGTGCTTAACGTTTCTAGTGATGGCTTAATTCCAACTTTGTTAAAGACAATAAATTTTGTCTTATTTAATTGGCATTATTTTTCTTATATCCGTTTCTTCAGGGCTATTATGTAGAAGTACTTTAGTACTCCGTACATATTACTATACTCTTGAACTACGGTTGAGATCGATCTTGCAAGTTGATCGGAGGGCTGCGATTAACCACTGAATGACTTAAGTTGGGATCCAAACACTCAGGTCTTTTAATTATAAATAATAAAGTATTGTAAAAAAATGTAAAGAAGAAAAAAGTTTCTTTACTCTGAGAGTCCCTCTTGGTGATATTTCAAGTGCTATTGGTAGAATATGACACCTCAAATGATACTAATATTATCAGGAGTAAAGTTTAGGAGGACCAAGCCCCTTACCAACCTTTCTCATCATGCAAATATCATATATATATATATACATTAAGGAAAGTCAAAAAGTTAGGGGGCATGGTCCCCCTTGACTATGCCTTGGTTCCGCCCCTGCTAATACCAAAATTTAACGTTAATGTAATCCAATGCATTGCTGTCATATTTTAACTTTTTTTTCTTAATAAGATTGATGTCATAATGTGACAGCTCATTCAAACAATTTCTTTGTGCATTGGCAGTTCAAGTGACAATCCACTAAGAAATTGGCTCTTAGATTTGATTGACGACAACCAAACAAAATAAAAGATTCTAAAAATCAAAAAGAAAAAAAAAATCACAAAAAAATATTTATTTTCTAAGTTAAAAAAACAAAAATAGCATAGAAAACATATGGAAACGTGTTCTCAAAAAGTGTTTAGAATTGTCTAATTTCAAGAAAAATCAAAATAATATTCTCAAATTTTATTTTTTATTTGAAAAATAAAATCGTTAAAAATAACATATTTTTAAAATTACTTTTGTTTTCAAAATACATTTTTTGAAACCAATTTTCTAAGGCCAAAGTTTTTGAATATGTTCTGTTTTTGGGTTTAATTTTGAATGTGCTTTTAACTTCCCGAGTTTTCCTCCTTCGATCCCACTTAAAAAGCCGTTTCAAATGCTTTTTCTTCGGTTTTTCTGTTTCTTCTCATTGATTTTGCAAATCTCTTCTCCCCCTTCTCTCTACCCCTGACTTTCTCTGCAATTCTTTGAATTCAAATTCGAATTCAAGATTCAGATTGCTTACGCTCATTATCAACCAATTCGTCAACTTTTTATGGTAAGTTTCTTCACTTTTTCTTACCTTCCGTTTGATTCTTGGGAAAACCATGAGAAAGATAGACTTTTTTTTTTTTTTCATAATCATTTTCCTTTCAGTTATCTCGTTTTTCCCGCGAACCAAATGAATCATTAGGGTTTGAAGTCTTCAAGTTGTTATCATTGTTCTTTTAATATTACGTTTTTTTTTTTTTTTTTGTGTTTAATTTGGTTTTTCGACTGTTGACATTGTTGATTCTGTGAGTATTTGATGCATATTTTTGGTATGGGATTGTAATTGAATCCAGTAGGTTTTGGAGGGGTGTAGAGAGAAGAAGAATCTATGGCGTATAAGGTGGATCACGAGTACGATTATCTTTTTAAGATCGTATTGATTGGAGATTCTGGTGTGGGGAAATCGAATATTCTTTCAAGGTTTACGCGAAATGAGTTCTGCTTGGAGTCTAAATCCACCATTGGTGTCGAATTTGCAACGAGGACTCTGCAGGTCAGTTTGAATATTTGTGATCTTCATGAATTGTTGATTTCCTGTGTGTTTTGGTTTTGATTATTGCTATATTTTTGCAATGTCATTTTCCTCAGTGTAGGACTTTTTTTTTCTTCCAATCATAGAAAACTACCCCTACCCCTAACCCCCTGAATATTAATAAATGTGTATGAATGCATCTTCATATGCTCGAACCCAAAAACTTCTCCCTGAATGCGGGGATATACACCACTGGATCAAAAGGTCATCAACGAGTAGGACATTTTGATTAGATATTCTTCCATATAGAGATTCATTGCCATTTTTGTACCATTTTTTTATATGGGCTAGGGTTGAAGTGATATATGCTTAGACATTAAGATTTACATGGTCCAAATGTCCAATTCCCTCACTAATAACTGTGCCGCAAGAGAGAATAAAAGGGGGTGGGGGGTCAGCATTAGAATGACTAGACATTGGTTCTATGATTGTAATTTAAATTACTCAAATACTTAGCCTCATTGGTGGGTAGTGCATGATATTGTTGTTGTCATTGTAAAAGTTTGGCAGTAAAATCACTATCTAATCTGATTTAAAATTATTTCCATCTCTCTGTTTTGAACCATGAAGAAGCGAATGTGTGAATGCTATATAGTATGGTTTGAGTTTGGTTTTATTGATATACGGTATTGCGGTTTAGTTTGACTTCTCTTTCCCCACCCCCCACCCCCCCTTTTGACCTTCTATACCATATGGTTTTAATGGAAAGGCCTGCTTTCTATCTACTTTTTATTGCTCCAAAACTCATTCTGGCCCAAAAATGTATTAAAATGTAACACTATACAGCATTTATTAAAACGATGGGCCACGTAGGCCAAGTGACAAGTGTTATCAAAGGTGGCCGTGGAGACCTAAAGTTAAACAAGTTGTGGGTTGAAAACCCACTGGTGTTGTTAAAACGTTGTCCTCACTAGTTGAAATTGAATTACTCTCTTGAGGCCAAAAAATTAAAAAGGGAGGAAAAAAAAAACACATTTATTATACCTCAGAGATATATATTAGATTTTAGTAATCTATGATTGAGTTATTTACTAAGCAGAAAGATCTCCTAGTTAGGATGCCATTAGTGACGGTTTGCCTCTCCCCTTGAGAAGACCCAGCTATCCGTCTTCTGAGACGAATGTTTTTGTTTTTCTTTGTAGGCATATTCTACCTGCATTAGCCTTTCTTTCTTCTTATTTTTTGCGAATTTAGCTTGTTTATTATGATGCAGGTAGAAGGGAAGACAGTTAAGGCACAGATATGGGACACAGCTGGTCAAGAGAGGTATCGAGCCATCACCAGTGCTTACTACAGAGGTGCTGTTGGTGCACTCTTGGTCTATGACATAACCAAGAGGCAAACCTTTGAGAACGTCCAGAGGTGGCTTCGCGAACTTAGGGACCATGCCGACTCCAATATTGTCATCATGCTCGCTGGAAACAAGTCTGACTTGAATCATCTGAGAGCAGTATCGAAAGAAGATGCTCAGGTCTTGGCCGAGAGGGAAGGTCTCTTATTACTCGAGACCTCAGCATTGGAAGCACTCAACGTGGAGAAGGCATTCCAGACTATTTTGTTGGACATTTACCACATAATAAGCAAGAAGGCACTAGCAGCACAAGAGGGAGCTTCCTCTATTGGGCTTCCTCAAGGTACTACCATTAATATTGGGAATCTGTCTGGTAATATGAACAGGAGAGCATGTTGTTCTAATTAAGAGGATAAGAGAAGAAATTGAAGCAAATATGCATAGACATTTTTGTTCTTTCGTGACAGAAATGTAGAATATCTTCTACCATCCTTCATATATTTTCCTCTGGAGGCCATGTGAGAAGCAAAATTGTAGTTCATATGGATCATAGTTGAAAATGACAGAGCTAGCAATCTCTTCTTTCGACATTGGCACTCACTGGTATTAAGAGATACCAGCGGAAAACTCACCGTAGGCAGAGGATAGACAAAAGAAGCAATATGGAAGTTTTAGTTTTTCATTATTATTATTATTATTATTTTTGTTTTCCCTGAACCATTTGTCTACTGCATTCTTATTAACTTGTAATAAAATTTTTCAATTGCCTGTCGATATGTCCAATGTTTTGTGGTACTTCCATCGATTTGTGAACGATTGGTTGAAAGTTTTAGTGTGAACTCCAGAAAGATCGATAAACTTGCAATGTAACAGCATTCTGTAAATTTGATATGAGTTATTTTATTGATTTTGGAGATAGAACTCTTAGATGTTTTTATTCATTACCTTTTAGGCTTTTAGCCAAACAATAGATATCTACCTCTCCCTGCCCCCTGCAGATAGTTTGTCATGTAGATTGATTGTAGTAGTCCCTTAATGCTGAAAACTTCAACTGTATTATTAGCTACCCTGCTTCAATCAAACATCCTCCTAGGGACCCATCTCATCTTTCAGTGTATAGAAAGGGGTGACCATCTTCATTAAGGTCATGAGATCAAAAAAAAAAAAAAAGCAACCATTTCTAAACTTCTGGTATGATGTGGAAGGGATACGTGGGGAAGGGTTCAAAACTCATCATTGAACGAAAGAAAAAGGAAAGATTTGCTGATGATACTGGACCACAATAGCATCGATTTTCAGCACGCTATGTCACGATCAATCATGCCTAAGAGCAACAAATTATATGTCACAAATTCACTTTCCATGGATTTATGTTGATCGCATAGAGAAAAATGATAGAAAGACCCTCCACGGTTGGTGCCGTCCTCTCATAAGAGGGTGACCCATGTGGATGTTGGGGCCTATCCCTATATGGGAAGACAATTCTGCTAACTGTCCCATTTGCATAATTGTTATATAGATTTTTTTTTTTTTTTTTTTTGCTATACAGGTATCCTGGGCCAGCTTGCGCGCACCTGATTAAATCTTGCACCCCTAACAAAGCTTTCGAAACAAGGCTTGCACCTTGCGGTAGGGGTGTGAGCGGGTCGGGTGAGAGCGAGTGGAGGGTAAAACCGCCAACCAACCCGCCCTTAGCGGGTGGCTAATTCTCTCACCTGCCAACTAACCTGCCTACCTCAATAACCGGCGGATTGGTTAAATATATGGCGGGTTTCAAAAGGCGAGTTGGGCGAATTGAGCGGGTGAAGCATTACTATTTTTTTTTTTATAAAGATCTAAAGTTCTTAAAATCTTTTTAACAAGCAAAAACACCTCAAATTCGTATATAACAATGCAATATTGTGTTATTTAGTAATTAAACTATAATCCAAACAATTCTTCCAATAGTAATAAACTAAAGTGCCAAAATAAATTGCCCTACAACAATAGAAGCTACTAACTGGATACATAATAATAAATGTTTATTATTATTAAAAAATCTTGCAAACTAACATATAGTTTCACATTCAAAATTAAAAGAATATCAAATCAAATAAGTACATATTCAAACTATCATAATAAACATCTCTAAAGAAATAAAAAACACTAACTTACAAGCATATCCAATTAAGGGAAAATATAATGTAGTAATAAAATTTATTTTGTATAAATATATTATTTATTTATATATAATTATTTGGCGGGTTTAGGGCAGGTTGTCACCTCTATACCCGTCAACCGACCCAGCCCGCTAAAAATTCATCAAATCCACCCAATCCAACCCGCCTAACCATTGTAACTGCGGATTGCGGATGGGGTCAGGGTGGGTCGGATCGGATCGGGCGGGTTTTTTGCACACCCCTACCTGTGGTCCGTGGCCCAGGATATTTAGTAGCTAGCGGGAGTTGAACCCAGGACCAAGAGACTTTGTACGCCCTTAAACTTGCTCCTCAACCACTAAGTTACCCACCTTTGGGTTTATATAGAATATTTTTATTTGATTCAATCTAGAAAGGTTGTGTAAAATGTTCACTGTGGTTTATAAAATCAATGCGACCTTTTTTCTTCTTATATGAAGTTTATGCTTGGTCCATGGGAGCTCCGATCATTTATAGGCGCAGAATCTAATTAATAGCTGCCATGGTTTAAATTCATGGTGGATAAGGTGTTGCTCTTATATATTGAGTTAATTTGGGAATTATTATTCCTTTGAAACGCCTCAGCAACACACTCAAAAATTCTCTCATATAAGTTTAGAATCTGGTCCAATGGCTAGGCAGGTTTAAGATTCCATTTCAGGCTTTCAGCACATGATTCCTCAAGGCAGTGATCATGAAAAAAATAAATTGATTAAGGAAAAAGCTCTCTTCCATAATCCAAACAATCTTCCATCATTTTCTCTTCCCCTCTTACTCTCCCTTTCACATGCTAAACAAACGTGCAAAATCTCTCTCTCTCTCTTTCTCAAATTTAAATTAGGTCCATGCATAAGAATTATTGAATTTAATCTCACGACGCTTATACATCAGATCTAGAATGCTAAATAAAATTCAATAGTCCTTAATCCTTATGCATAAATCGAATGTAAATCTTTTGCAAGAAAAAAACAAATGATAACTGGATAAGAAAGAATTATGAGGGTTATGTGGTTTTGGCAAATAATAAATTCATAAGCAGTTCGTTTAATTCAAATGCCAATTTTTCAAAATATCTACATTTGGCTCTACAGAGATTACCTTATGAAAGAAGCTTTGTGTGTGTATATACATGGGACATGTTCTCCTAACCATTATTTCTACCATCCGTTTTCAGGACACCAATGTGGATCAAATATTTTGAGAAACTGACGGTTGGATTACATATTTTGCTTATATACATTACGTATGCCAAAAATCACAGTGATCCACTGTTGGTTTCTGAAAAATGTCACTATAAAAAATTATTGTAATTAAAAACATCGCAGTTTTTTAGAAAAATTCCACTGTAAAAAATTATTGTAATTAAAAACATCGCAGTTTTTTAATGTGAGATTTTTTAAAATCTGACCGTTGAATCAATGTGGTTTTGGGCATATATGACTTGTATAAGAAGACTATCTAATCCAACGGTCGGTTTATCAAAATATTTGACCTATATCAGTGTTTTGAAAATAAATTATAGAAATAATGGTTAGAGGACCCTGTATGGGATGCTGAACATTCAACATGTATGAGAGTATCATACCCACTCACTCTCTCTCTCTCAAATCAAATAAATTCTCCACTAAAGAAATTAAGAAAGCCTCATTTATTTAGTGGTAAAAAGCACCCAAAACGCAAAAAGTGATTTGTGTCCCAAGGGCATCTTTGAAGTCGAGGAGGAGAATAAAAGTAAAACCCCACCACTAAACTTAACCATTTCCTTACAAAATTAATTCCATGAGATGACGCTGAACAGTCAACATCATCTATTGGTATCTAGGCTGTATGTAGAGTCCATATTCCAATCAATTATAGGCACAAGAGAGAATATTTTGCTCCTTTCCCCAGCCAATTGATCGAGACTTGGTTCAAACTCCCACCATCCACAATAAGCCACAGCACGCTTCACAATGTGTGGTTCTTGCTGCATTTGCTTTTCTACATTTTACTTTGAATATATGCCACAAAGATAATGTAAGAAGTGGGTTTTCCCTCATCATAAACCTTGGGTTCTGTTTGGATATCAGGAAGGAAAAAAAAAAATGTTGAAAGTTGCATAAAAATCGATTCCTCCCTAAAACATTTTTAAAAGTTTTCTTTTTCTTTTTTCTTGCTTTCGCTTTCTGAAATCCAAACAGAGACTAGAGATTGATAGCTTTTTATATCTAAATTAAAACCCATCATGGCTAAAAATCGACTAATGATTATAATGATTTGATCAAACACTCCTTTCCGAACATAAACACGCAACATCCTAATCATTTTTGGCATGTTTTGGTGGAGCTGAATTGAAATTGAGTTGAGGCCACCATGAAAAGTTGTGGCTGTTCTTACACATGACCGGTACTGCTGCAAGGTAAGCGGACCAAGCATTTGATGTACATTATTTGACATAAATCAAGTAGGCTTCTTACATCATTTTGGAACCTTGTAGGTACCATTTCATTTCAAATTAGATGCTACATGCCATGATCGAGATAGCTAGGGTATTGATTAACGTAGGTACCCCCAAAAAAAAAAAAAAAAAATTTGATCCATATATGATTTTTCTAACCATAACCATGGATGGATTTGATCCATTTACAATACCGATCGCTCATAATTAAACGTATGCATTAGCCTCTAAGTTTTCTTTTTTTTTTTTTTTATACAATACAAAATGTTAAAGCTACTGGATAAATCCACTCACTTTGTTTACCATTCATCGTTCTTGTTTTGGCCATAGAGACACTTATTTACCAAAAAGCCTTAGCACAAATATTTTTATCGTAGTGGCCGCGCGGGGGGTGGGGACGTTGATCAGTTTGGGTAAGCTAGCCTAGAGGTCGAATCTCTCCTTTATCTTTCTTAATTAATTCAAATCAAGCTCGGTGGGAACTTCTTCATATGCTAGAGCTACCAAAAGAATTAAATAATAATTAATATTGATAAAGATAGCAGTACTCAAAGATGAACCAGCTTTCCATATGATATGGAAATTCTCTACTTTTTATTTTCTTTTCTTTATTTTAAGAAATGAATTTTTCTACTTGAACATAGCTAATTTATTATTCACTCTCATTTTAAAAAAATAATAATAATCAGTTTGGACTATTGGCGTATGGTATGTGTGGATGTCTAGGATGGGACCAATGGAACTAGTCTAGCCAAAGATTGAAATATTCATTTATTGAAAAAATAAATAAATAAATATAGTTGGAATCCTTAAGGACTGATACGGTCCTTAATGGCAATTGTCAAAGTACAAAAATCATGCATAATGTATCACTTAATTAAAATTACCCAAACATATCAAGACCCTAGCTACCAACTGTCCTGGTAAAATATAGAAAGAAATTAGTAAATCGAATTTTACTATAGAGAGGGCATACCCAAACATTTGGGATTGGATGAGTTGAATCCAATCCCATATGAGAAGGCATATGGCTCAAAAAGGAACATATATATATGGTTGTGGGCTTCTTAATATTTCTCTTTGTAATTCAACGTTTAGTAAATTAACCCTATATTTTTCGATCTATATATAATACTTTCTTGTTGCTTCTCTCTTTCTCATCATCAATATTGCTAAACACACACTCAAAACAAAAGTATGTTGTACCATTCCATGTTTAATAATGAAAATGGACATGACCTACTTTTGATCGAAATTAGTACAACCAGAAACAAGGAAACCTAGTTGCATTAGATGCCGTTCTCCTCAAAGCCGAACAATCGCTATCTGAGCCAAGATACTAAAGTTTAATTAATCATCTCGCCCTTTTATGAAATCAATAGGGAACCAATTCTCTATCACCTATCTAAGTTTATCCATAAGATTGTAACATAAGTATTTTATACCACTAAATTCAAGGATGCTTTTAACATAATAAATAGACAAAGAAATTTAGAATTTTCATGGCTCTCATCGTATAAAATTAAACTTCATGCTAATAAACTCCAAATTCGGGAACTTCATTTTATATATTAAGCTCCTCGTTCATCTAAATTAGGATAAAGGAGAACCTAAACCCTTGTAAGTCGGTTACCAAAGCAAGGAATCCTCTCTCTCTCTCTCTCTCTCTCTCTCTCTCTCTCTCTCTATAAAAGAAGTAAAAAGAAGAAGAAAACCTACTTCTCAACCTAGCTCAAAAGTCCCCAACCTTATCTTTATAGTAATAAATAAATTGTCTTCTCACCTCTTTGTAGTAGTACTGTCTTTAAGTTTAGTTATTATTAGCAGTTAATTTTCAGTGGTAATTAGAGATATTAGATGGAACAAGAAATGGAGAAGAGAAGAAGAGGTGAAGAAGGAGAAAGGGATGATGAAGAGAAATGCGTTTATGATTCATCTGTGGATCATAAAGGAAAGGTTCCTCGACGAGCTTCAACGGGTGTATGGAGGGCCTCTCTCTTTATTATCAGTAAGTTTTAAATTCCACTTCTTCTACTTAAATTTAATTCCTAATATAAAACTTGTTTTTCTGATTCTTTTCTTCAGGCTTAATTTAGTGTTTTCTATGCAGTCTGTTCATCCTGCTCTCTCTCTCTCTCTCTCTCTCTCACACACGCACACACACACACACACAAATATTATTGATGGGCAAAGCAAAACAACATTGACTGAATATATGAATTCATGGTTTCATTGCAATATATACCACCTCCCCTAAGAATTAAGCAGGTAAGAGATCGAAGAGACAACATACTGGCATCTCGACCATTTGGATGGCATTTTCGTTATTAGAGAAGGTTGCATGATTTCAAAAACTCTGTCCAATTAATTACTACTCCGTAATTTTTGTTAGTGAATCAGACAAATTAACAAAACGCTGGTTGGTTTTCTCTGACTACTTTTATCTTCACCTGCAATTTTTGGTAGGATTCAGCAACCCCACATGCATGTGACACCAGCTTCTTTAAAAAAGTGGTCGGTTCACAAATAGGGTACGTCATAGGGTGCTTCCTTTTCAGGGTTTCTTAGTTGTGAAGGCATGAGAGAGAGAGAGAGAGAGAGAGAGGGAGAGAGAGGGAGAGCTGGGGACTGGGGAGGAGTGGAGAAGCATGAAAAATTAAGTTCCGATATAGATTGGCGAAAGTTCTTTCTTTTGAGGCTTTAACTGAAAAACACATCAGCCTTGACCAAATCCCTTGTCACTTTTCAAGTTGAAGCGTTAAAGCACTGGACATGATAGAGAGAGGGGGTCCAACATGAACCGAAATCCTTTCTTTTTGGCCTTTTTTTTATTTTATTATGGGAAAATTCTTTCTTTTTAATCTGCCTCAGCTCTTAATTTCCATTCTGAGAGAGAGAGAGAAGGACACGTGTGGCATAGTGACGCAGCAACACATTTTTAAAGTCCATTTTTTATATAAAAAAAAAATAACGATTCTATATCACCCAACACTTTAACCCGATATTAAAAACTGTCCAGACGTGTCGTGGTTTGGGTGATAGTGAAAAAGAGGGAAGCAGTTTGAGAGGAGAGACCTCACCACTCAAAGCAAGACACATCAAGATGATTTTTAATTTCGGATTAAAGTGTATGGTGTTATAGTATTTTTCAAAAAAAATAAAAATAAAAAAACTAAGATAAAAAACTGCTAGATCATCCCAAATAGAAGGTCTTTCTGAATGCATTATGATCCCAAAAATTAGTTTTATTGAATAATTTTAACGATTGCATTAATTCATTTTTAATCAAAATATTTGAATAGTACGTTATAAGGCTTTGACAATATCTTAGTAACAAAAATAGTTTTAATATTTCTCAATATTATTTAAATGAGTTGATCTTTTACGAATAAAACTAAATTGTTTGGTTTGATTTTTTAAAAATATTACGGAATATTACTATTATAATTTAAAATATGCATAAAATTTGAGATAACAAATTGATCTCCGTTCATAGAACATATGTGGTAATTTTCCTAAAACACAGACATAGTAGAAATGGTAAGCTTTTGTATATTTTGTTGGTGATTAATATCTGAACATATATATACTATACATATATTTTGATCCGTATATAAAATTATTGAATTTTAACGGATAGTCAAGATCTGTATATATATATATATATATAAGCTAGTACGAAGGATTCTTATGTATACACTAATCACTAATTAATGTAAATCTATCCAAAATTTTGGCATAATCATTTTCTTTTATATATATATATATATATTATACACTAATCACTAATGTAAATCTATCCAAAATTTTGGCATAATCACTTTCTTTTATATATATATATATATAGATATAGTTAGGATATGGTGTGCATGCGCACCATGCATCCAGACTGTCCATAACGCACATGCGCTGGCGTGTGTAATGTTCGAACAATCTTAATGCACGGTGCACGTACATGCACACCAAATTCATTTCATATCTATATATACACATCTATATATCTATTAATTTGTATGTCTTTGAGGAGGAATTCAAAAAAGTGGATAACGATAAAATTATTAGCTTTATAATGTTCACACGACAAAACTATAATGTTCATGTTCGATCTTTTGCTCATTTGTCAATAAAGACAGGATACTTTTGTTAGTGTTCAAGGGTCTGCAGACAAGGGTGGATAAGAGTGTGTTTTTGAACATGAGTCCGACATGCCAATCATCATCTTTAACAATACTAATAAAAATGTATTAATTATATAGTATACATATATATATATATATATAAAAGTCTTAGCCTTTCTTTTCCTGCCTTCATATCTAAATTTGCCCTGTGACTGTTTTATTTCTGGTGTAGCAATTGAGTTCAGTGAGAGATTGAGCTACTTTGGAATTGCAACAAATCTCATCACATACCTCACCAAAGTGATGCATCAAGACCTCAAAATAGCTGCTAAGAATGTTAACTACTGGTCAGGAGTAACAACAATGATGCCTCTAATTGGAGGATTCCTAGCTGATTCCTACGCTGGCCGATTTCCCATGGTCCTGTTTTCATCCATCATCTATCTCATGGTATATATCACATCTTCTAGCTAGGAGTATAAAATTAGAGCATCTCCAATGGAGAACTCCAAGTTAGGCCTTCTATTTTCATATTTGGGAGGGCTGCAGTGCCAAAATGGAAGTTTCTCCCATATTTGGCACTATTGTGCTCTAATGAAGAGCTTTAAATTGCAGGATGGACTATTTGAGAGAAGTTGGTCATTGCCAAATATAAGAGCCATGAATATCATTGCTAAATTTGGAAGCCATAGATGGCATTTTTTTGTTATGGCTCTCAAATTTGGCAATAGCAACCTCAAATGATCGTAGCTCATTGGAGATGCCCTAATGACAAGTTAATTTGATTAGTATAATAAGGCCAGAGATAATGTATATTTTTTTTCTTCTTACTTAATTTGGCATGGAGCTAGGGTTTAAGCCTCTTGACGATGTCTCAATTCATCCCAAGCCTAAAGCCATGCAACATGCACTCATGTCACCAACCTAGGAAGATTCATGAAGTGGTTTTCTTTCTTGCCATATACTTCATCTCTCTAGGAACTGGAGGACACAAGCCCTGCTTAGAAAGCTTCGGAGCCGATCAGTTCGATGATGATCACTCGGAAGAAAGGAAACAGAAGATGTCTTATTTCAATTGGTGGAACTTTGCTCTATGTTGTGGACTCTTGCTTGGTGTAACTTTGATAGTTTATGTTCAAGATTATGTGAGCTGGGGTGTTGCATATCTCATTCTCACTATTGCTATGGCTGTTACAATCATCATCTTCTACACTGGTAAGCCTTTTTATCGATATAGAATGCCAGGAGGAAGCCCCTTAACACCCATGGTGCAGGTTCTGGTTGCATCCATAATGAAGAGAAATCTATCTTATCCTTCGAATCCTGACATGTTGTACGAAGTTCCTAAGTCGCTCAAGTCGCGGGGAAGGCTTCTATGTCATACAAATAAGCTTAGGTAAGCAATTGTACACACTATTATACATTAGATGGTAAAAGGTTGTCATGATATCGATTATTAGGGGAGAGTTAGGGTGTCCATGAAAAAATCCATAGATCATTACAACACTATATTATGTTTTTCCTTCTTTTTGTTCTTGGGTATGATCGAAGAGAGTGCAGATGAATAGTTGGACTATACAATGGTGGTAACCTTTCCCATCTCAAGATTAGAAGACTCCAACTTGAGATCTCCACCTCATAAGAGAGATGAGAAATCACTTGGCTACAAGGGCCAATGATATTTTTCACAACTTTTTTTTTTTTTTTGTGCCTTCTCTGTTTTTTTTCTCCCCCGGCCTTATTTTTTGGGGGCTAGATTATGAGCCCCAACTCACAGGTTTTATGTCCCTGCTCCATCTTTTTTAGAATGCAGGGTCGTTCATTCCAACCCCTTACATTCTCCTTTCCACCTTCACAACATCGTCTATGATTTTTTCATAGCATTTGAAATGAATTTCTTTATTGCATGTGTAATCATTTTAGGATACAGAAATGATGTGATTTTAATTTTAGACACTTCAAAAGGAAAAATAAGAACAAAACAAATATTAAAAATTACTTATAAATAAATTTTCTATTTTAGCATTTTTAAGTATTTTAATTTTCTTTTCTTTTTTCGAGTAGGAGCAAAAAATAATATATATAGCTGTTATTATCCGTTCTAAATAAATTTTAGTGATATATTGATATACTTTAAATTGTTTCTTATACATTTTGATCAACAGATTTCTCGACAAAGCTGCAATAATTGAAGACGAGGAGAATCGATCAATTGAGAAAAAACAAATTAGCCCATGGAGACTGATGACAGTGACAAAAGTAGAGGAAATGAAGCTTATTCTGAGCATGATCCCAATATGGTTAACTTCCTTAACATTTGGAATGTGTGTAGCTCAAACCACAACATTCTTCATCAAACAAAGCAGCACAATGAACAGAAAAATCAGTCACAATTTCGAGTTACCACCAGCTTCCATCTACTCTCTTTCTGCCATTGGAATGATAATCTCAGTCACTATATATGAGAAGATACTTGTCCCAATACTAAGGAAAGCCACCGGAGACGAAAGGGGCATTAAAATCCTCCAGAGAATTGGCATTGGCATGATTTTTTCAGTGTTATCGATGACTACAGCAGCCTTAGTTGAAAGGAAAAGGCTAAAAACTGTGGAAATAGAAATTATACAAGGAGGAAAAAATGGTGCATTATCAATGAGTGTGTTTTGGCTAGCTCCCCAGTTCATGATTCTTGGTATTGGAGATGGGTTTACTCTTGTTGGCTTGCAAGAGTATTTTTATGACCAAGTTCCTGATTCAATGAGAAGCTTAGGCATAGCTTTTTATCTTAGTGTTCTTGGAGTTGGCAACTTCTTGAGTAGTTTTCTGATTACAATTGTCGATCATGTCACAGAGAAAACTGCAGGGACTAGTTGGTTTGGTAAGGACTTGAATAAGAGCCGTTTGGATAATTTCTTCTGGTTGTTAGCAGCCATGAATGGGTTGAATTTATGTGTTTATGTGTTCTTGGCTAAGAGGTATTCTTACAAAAATGTGCAGACAAGAGTTGCTGTGGGTGATTGCCATGCTAGTGATGTATAGGGTGGAGATGATGGCATGATATCCTTAATTTGACCCTACAAAATGTGGTACACAATATGGATTGGTTTCTTGCCTACTCAATGTCTATGTTTTATTAAATCATTTAAAAATAAAAAAATAAAGCTTTTGATTTCATATTGTTATTCTTTGCATGTAAGCTTTAATATTCGTTAAAAAAATTGGTCATACCTTACATCTTATCTCATTAGATGGACCGTCTTTTCAAAATTTAATATTCAAACTCAAAATCTTCTAATAATAAAAGCGAGTGTCATATCATCAAGCTATATGCATGATCATTGAAAATAACGACATTAAAAGTCATGCACGACGTACTATTATTCTTTCCTATTAGAATTTCGAACTTTTTATTTGAAGATGTGAAAGGAAAATTATTGAATTCAAAGGGTACCAAATTTATTTTGAAAAGAAAGAAAACTGACAACCATTACTTGGGTGCGTATTGAGGTGTATGGCATTGATGTTGTTGTACGTAGTACACTTAATGTGTACGTACCATAAGGTGTGTTCAAGTCCTTCAAGCTAGCAGGCAAAAGAAAATGATTCCATTTAACGAAAATAATAAATAAACGAAGATTCCTTTGCAGTACGTCTGAAATTGTGGACTGAAGTTATGGGCTGAGACAGAAAGTGATTTCATTCCTCGTGAGATTAAAGGGATGGGTGAGGTTCATTTTTCCTCTTAATTTAGGGGGGGGAGGGAGGGCAGGCAATGGTCCATATATAGTGGCCAGAAAATGAACTTTTAATACACATGCAGCTGCCATTACATATGACATTGGTCTCCCATCACTCGTTACTTTTCAATTTGGCTTCTTTTAATTAATTTGTACGTGCAGGGCTAGGGTTTTATTTCCATGCTTTGGGAAAGCCCACGATGCCCAATAGTGAGCCAATTACATGTCAGCATCACAGGCCTCACTAAGACGCCCTTCCAATAAAATCAAAAAACTTATAATGATTCAAATATATGTCATAATTCAATTAATAATATCATCTAATGTGAAAAAAATTTATCTTTTACATGTTTAAATTAATAATTAAAGAAGGGTCGCGTATCCTACGTAAACCTTTTGACACCTATGTTTACATATTTATATCTTGTTTTTAAAATATTGTCTATGATAAATATTTTGACGGTCCGACTATTAAATTCGACATATTAATTAATATTTCTTATGCATATATGTCATATATATCAAAAATCATAGTGATCTAACAGTTAGATTTTAAGAATTGTCACTATAAAAAATTGCATGTTATGTTTTTAATTAATAAAAAATATATATAATAGTTCCTCACAATAATATTTTTCAAAAACTAACCGTTGGATTACTTCGATTTTTTTCATACACGACAAACATAAAAAAATTATCTAATCTGATGGTCGGTTTCTCAAAATATTCGACCTACAAAGGTATTTTGAAAATAATGTATAAACATAGGTTTAAATAAGGTGTAAAAGGAACATGACCTATTAAAAAAAAAAAAATTGATTTTGTACATTCATTCATTTATTTATGAAAAAATTATCCGATAATTCTTGAATTTAGAACCTTTTATATATATATATATATATATATAATGAAATCCAATTTTATTTCATGAGACCCCTAAATTTTTAAATCTTTTTGTTTATTTGTTATGTTAAAAACATCTTTAAAGCTGCTGGTATATATAAGCCAGATTTATTTTGCACACTTGTTTCGCATTTCTATGTTCACATGTTTACGTATCCATGTGAATATGAATGCATGTTTTTGTCAATATATTCGCACATCCATGTCATTGTATTTATATTTTTTAAAATTAATTATTACACATGGTAATGTATGAATGAAGATGATGAAGAATTTGTCTTCACGCTAAAGAGAAGTTCCTCTTTATTCTATAGGTTCGATTGGGTGGACTTAATGATTATATTTTTATGTGCTTTAAAATAGATATGATCTCATTTGATATATATATATATATATTTTAAGCAGGTGGTATCATGCTTATCTGAAAAGCACCATATATATATATATATATATATATATATATATATATATACTTAGAGCATCTCCAACGCAAAAGCCAAATTTGGCACTCCAAATTTGGCATTGCTTGATGCTATAAAGTCAAATTTGGCATCAATTAGTGTCATTTGGGCTTAGAATTTGGCATCAACTAGTACTTTTTGGGGTGCCAAATTTGATTTTTGCATTGGAGATGCTCTTATGCTTTGATTTCCAAACAAATCTTTAACATCATACTTATGCATTTATTTGTTAAATTTAATTTTAAATAAAGGGTGAAGAGGAGAGCTTAATTATTATCACTAATAATGAGATGATAAGTTTCATTTCTAAATAATTAATATGGGAACTCCCTCCGTCCTATAAAGATAGGCCTTCTTTATAAAGATAGGTAATCTTTTCTTTTTTGACTGTCCTAAAATGATAGTCCATTTTGAAAAGTCAAATTATATTTATTTTAACTTTCTCATATTACCATTTATTATTTTAATAATAACTCGACATCACTTCACATGCAATTGTAGAAGAATTGAAATTTAAGGAGACAAAGATAAAAAAAAAAAAACACAAATTAATAATAATGAGTTATTAATATGCGTATTTTTTGAAAGAAGCCTATCATAATGGGACGGAGGGAGTATCAATTAACTCGTTTGTCATACGAGAAATGGTGAAAATCTTGGATTTAGCATTTTTGTTTGGCATTCTCGTTCTTATAATGACGGCAAGATTTATGTCTCTGTTGAATGTGATGTGGCAAGCAAATTGGCAAGTAGTGAAGACAAGGGTCTCGGATGTACTTGGAAGGTGAAAACCACGCGTCTTAATCGAGAGTTGAGTTCAATACTCAATAGATGCCTCAAAAACGACAAAGCACCGGATGCTCAAAGCCAAAGAAGATTCGTCCGCGCGTGAGTGTATGTCCTCGTCTCTCTCTCTCCCACCCTTCACGTCGAGACCCTGCCTCACTGCCTGTCACTCTCTCTCTCTCTCTCTCCTGCTAAACTGAACCAACTTCATCATCACCACCACTCCTCTCTCTCTCTCTCTCTCTCTCTCTAAGTTGAAGCTTTAAGCATGGAGGATGGTTTCGAGTCCTTTCACGTCCCTCAACAAAGCAGAAGAGACAAGCTTCGAGTCTCTCCTACCTTCCTAGTAAGCGCAGGTTACGATCCATCAATAGTCACTCCCGATATGCTAACCTGCGCCAACCCTAACTTTCACGAGCTTCATCACACTCATGAGCTAGCCATTGATCCTCCCAAGCCAAATCCAGAACCTTCTGGAAGTTTCATGAACTCTTCCTCGTCTCTCTCCGTAAACCCTAACTTGATTCAACACATCAACAACAATAACAGTACTAATCAGTTCCTCTACACGTATCAGAACCTTAGAGATTTGAACCAGTCCTTTAATGGCGATGATTTTGTGTCATTTAAGACTCGCGATTCAAATACAACTGGCCAGGGTTTATCTTTATCTCTATCTTCTCACCATCATCATAACTATCTTCCTTCTCAATTGAATCCGCAACAAATCGGCGCCGTTTCAGCTCGAGCAGAATTTTCGAAGCCGAGCGATGAACCATCGAGAAGTTTGGTTCCTCTCGGTCCGTTCACTGGCTACGCCTCCATCTTGAACCGATCCAAGTTCTTGCAGCCTGCACAGCAGCTTTTGGATGATTTTTGTGGTGTGGATAGCGAAATGGTAATAAATCCTCCAATGGAAAGTGTGGGCGGAAGTAATATTGTTCACGATCCGATCACTTGTAGCGATCGCATCGAGCATCAGTGGAAAAATTCGAGGCTGGTGTTCCTACTGGACGAGGTATGCCTCTCTCCCTATCTGCAACAGAGAAATTGGTTTTATTATGCTCCGTTTGGTTACTGAGAAAATGCTGGAAAATGAAAGAAATTAGAACCCTTCTCTTTTTAGGACCAAAAAAATTATAAATGTACTTAAAAATGCTTATGAATGCAAGCAAATTATTGTCATTTTCGCTTTCTTTCCCTCGATGTGAGATTCCAATTATTTTTTTCCCTGTTCTTTTTCCTTGTCTCATTTTTCTCAGTAACAAAACCCCTCCTAGTTTAACGAGCTTTCTTCGTGATTTGTGGTTCGTCTTTTGAATTACATGCAATAATTAGATTTCCTTTCGCCATTCTAAATCCTTATATTATATTTTTAGTCCAGAAATGACCTTCCAGTGAAAAAGGTATCTAAATGGATTGCATTACATTAATTATTCGTCACGGAGATTGATGCTTCACTGTGCATAAAGTGACTGAAAGGAATCCATAACTGCAGAAGCATCACTCTTATTTTAGCATGTCAATGGAAATTGGGTTTTTCTGTTCATGTCGGGGTAAAAAAAAAATAGAAATGCTGTTACCTCTTTTCAATTGTATGGCCCATGCTATAATTAGAAAATAATTAGATGTTAGTGGAGTAACATTTTCCGCTGACAGAGGCTTTATCACCTCGTCTAAGGTGTATCTCCACCGTTGGATTATAATTATTTTATTGAGGATGCCACTTACATTATATTTGCGGTCAAATTACTCTTATTTTAAAATATTTTACTTTTGCAGTCATTAATATCTGCATTAATGTTACAATTCTTTTGTATCCCAACTCAGTACTACAAGTTTCGACCCAAAAAAAAAATTAAAAAAAATCAGTTATAGAAGGGTATTCGTACTAAAATGTCACATACTTGCATGCATGTGACTGAGTAGATAGAGTTGTGCCCGTTCATAATTTTGTTTTGAGTATCATTACATAAAAAATCCTGGAATATGTATCTTGTTTCTAATTTTTTGTCTTATAAAATCTAAGAAAAATAATGGATTAACACATTTACTATTAGCGAAAAATACTTTACACCCCTGAACTATTAATTATGACACATTAATCCCTTATACTTTCAATTTGCGATAGATTGTACCTTCTACCTTCTGTCAATTAATCAAACATCCATTTAACGGACAGAAAGTCAAGTGCATTAACATGAAAGTATTTTTCCACCAACATTAAGTAAAGGTATGAATGCACTGATAATTTTCTATTATACAGACATTCGATTGGTTGAAAAAAATGTGTAATCTGCTGCAATTTAATAGTATAAGAGGTCAATGTGTCACAATTGATAGTCCATAGGTATTAAGTATTTTTCGCTGATAGTACAAGAGATCAATCCATAATTTTCCCTAAAATCTATATTTTGCCAAGTATAACTTTTGTTAAATTAAATATTCATCATGCATGTTGTGTATATGATTTTTTTTTATTTACTAGATATCAATAACCATAAGCTCACTTTTTTAAAAAAAAAATACAATTTGGTACACCCATGAATGGATCAGTGCTTAATTTTTTTTATTAATTTAATATTCAGTGAGTAAAAGAAGCTAGCTAGTAAGGGAAGTAGACATGAACTTCACAAAATGCATATCTTAAGAAAAGGAAAAAAAAAATACCAAGGAGTTTAAGCATAAAAGATTTTATATGACAATAATGGTGATTTGTTATTGAATTCCTAACTAATTATTCTCTTTCTCGTTATACACTATACATGGAAATCATGTTTCTCTTTCTCTGTTACATGTATAGATTATGAATACTCTTTATTGTTGAGAATGTATATTTCTATGATCAGTTGGTTAAGTTTCGTACGCAGTATCTATAACTATAATGGATATAATATATATATAAAATCAGAAAAGATTTATATAATGGATATGCATGGTGCTCGTGATGTGTTCCCGGCTGCAATTGAATGAAACCGATGATTTGATTGTTACTGCCAAGGTAGCAGTATCTTGGGGGACGATATTCATTTATTAGTCTACTAAGTCTAGACATGGCAAAAAGGTGTATTGTCTTGTCAAATTGAATTATTTAACTTTTCCTTTTTTGTTTTGTTTTGGCTACGATGGAATTGCTTGTTTAGTATGCAAGCCTGTCAAATTAATACTCAGTAAAAGAATAAGTTGGTTTTGGTCATGTCCCTGATCATATAAATGCTGTAAGTTTGACAAACCCAGAAAAAGGAGAACGAAATGTTGCATGTTTGGGTTTAGGACTGGAACCCTTTGCCCTGTGGAACATCATACCCTTTTTTTTTTCTTTTTTTTTTATCTGACTGTCGGACATCATACTTGATGCCCATAATTTTTTTTTTTTTTTTTTTTTTTTTTTTCATTTTTTTGACTATAGAAAAAGCTATGCATTATTTCCTTTCAGTTTGATTATTTTTTATTTTTTTCTTTTATAATTTATTTCCTCTGAGTTTGGCCCTTTTTTATTTTATAATATATACAATACTTTCTATAGTTTTTGGCATTGCACGATACTCCTTTGATGGTATATGTATTAGCAATGAATTGCCTGTGGAGAGAACTACTTTAGTCTAATTTTTATTTTGTTAATTGAAACCTATATACGTACACACTGCATAACCTGTTTTATAATTGTATTGCTTGAATCATTACATACTATTTTTAACATTTGATATGATATAATACAAGTTACCAACTCCTTAACAGATTTTTTTTTTTAATAACTTTGTTCCCACTTTATCTGCATTAGGTTTACAAGAGATATAAGCTATACTGCCAACAGATGCAGTCAGTTGTTGCATCATTTCAAACTGTTGCTGGGCTTGGAAATGCAGCTCCCTACGTATCCTTTGCTATTAAAACCATGTCAAAGCATTTCAGTTGCTTGAAAAATGCCATATTGGATCAAATTCAGTTCACAGGTAAAACTCTTGGTTATGGTAATCTTATGAGAGGAGATGAAAACTCAGGTCTTTGTTGGACAGCCGACCATGGCCTTCAGAGCCAAAAACCACTTAGGAACTCAGCCTTTCTTCAACATCCTGTCTGGCGATCCCAAAGAGGACTTCCAGACAGGGCAGTAGCTATGCTCAGGACATGGTTATTTGAACACTTTTTACATCCGTAAGTGATTTTCCTTGAATCATTTTCTATGACAATTTATCTTAATATGAATATATGAAGTCAATAATATTTCGAGTTTATGTTTCAATATATATAAATTGATGAAATGCAGTTTCATTTTTTGTAAATTTCAGTTATCCTTCTGATTCTGATAAGCAAATGTTAGCCGAACAGACGGGTTTATCAAGAAGTCAGGTCAACCTTTTTCTTCATGATCTTTATGCTTAATTATTATTATTGAAGTCAGCTGATTCACGCATTGTTGCATATAACCTCCTATATCATGCTTAAAGGGAATTTTATATTTATTGGATTGTGAATTATGAACCTAGCACATCTCTCTTTGGGCAGGTCTCCAACTGGTTCATCAATGCAAGAGTAAGAATCTGGAAGCCAATGGTGGAAGAAATGCACATGCTTGAAACACGGCAACCTCAAATACCTCGAGAAGCAGAGAACCAAAATGATAACCAGTCAACTATCCACCAACCTTTACCAAACCCTCTCGTTTCAGAGAAACTGTTCTGGAACATACCCACCAATAATAAATCTCGAGATATCCAATCTGAACGCAGAAATGAGCTTTCCAATACATCAGAGCAGATGGAGGAACAAATTAACTTTTCTTACAGTAATCTGTCAAGCAATCACAACAATGGTGCATGTAGAAGCAGAACAGTTGAAAGCAGTGGCATTTCTTTAGCACTCGGCCTCCACCAGAATAATGGAATTGAATTATCAGGGCCCCTTCCTATGAACATAGCTCACCATTTCAACCCAGAAACAAATTATGAGGTGTATTTGAGAAATGGTATTGAAGCTCAAAATCGAAGTCTTGGAAAGAATTTAGGAGGGTAACTACTGCGCGCATGATCTTGTTGGCAGCTAAATTATTAATCTGCTGCTTACCAAAAACAGAAGAAGAAAAAAGAATGATTTATCTGCTTTTCCATGCTTAATAAAGAAGGCATATATGCTTTTTACAAACTGCGATGCACAAAGGGAGACAAATTGGTTGCTGCAAATTTATCCTCGTGCGAAGTATAACAAAGGTCTCTCTTTTTTTTTTGACATTCTGTCATTGCTTTGTGCTAATTTGGTGTTGAATTTTCATGAGAATCTGTTACCACCGTGCAAACCCAACGTGAACAATTATATGATGTTACTTGCAAAGCATGCTGCCTCTTTATCTGGCAAATGGACAAAATGGATATTACAAGTTTCCATTATAAGTCCCAAGTCATTATATTCTTCAAAAAGTATTATAAGAATGGTCTGATGTGATCGAGGATAATTTCTAGGTGATGGTTGAAGGTGGGGATTTGTATGTTATCCTTTGTATTAATTTGCTTCTTAGCTTACATTTAATATATCAAGGGTTTGTGTTCCTTTTTTCTAAAATTATTTATTGAGAACTATATTTTTTTCATCTCTCTCCAAAACTAATATGTTTAAAGCATATCTTCACATGTTAAAATTTCATACTATAAATGATTGTGGCAAAAGTTGAGCTTCCTGGCTTTTGATATAATTACTTTTAATATGAAAATTCTGCCAACCATCCTTTCGTCCTTCAAGTTTTTTGAAAGTGATTGTCACTCCATCTCTTAAATTAAGTAGAATTAGTCTAATTCAATTTTTCAATACAATCTGATTTTTAAGTAAACCAGCTCAAAATTGTTATATCATACAGAGAAGTCTTCAGTGCATGATTGGATATATTTATAAGAAAATAGAATTTCCAAATATTGATAGTGATAAAATCAAAATTAGTCGAGTTATGTTTCATATTTTCCAAACAGTCCTTCAGTTTTTTTTTTTTTTTTTAACTTTAGTGGATGAGTAATTTCTTGTTAGCTTTAGTCAACAAGGAAATTCATACGTGGAAATTAAGCCTACCCTCGTTGGCATGGAAAACATGGAAATGTAATTTCTTGCTAACTTTTAGTCAATTAATTAACAATGTCATGGAAATTCATACGTGGGAATTAAGGTTACCCTCTTTCACAAATTAACGTGCGAGACGGTTTAGAGTGTTAGACTCTCACTGATACCGAATATTAAAAACCTCAGTCGATACACTAAAATCTCCAAAATTGAGTAAAACACTTCAAATCAAGACCATATAACCATAGCACTCTCTAATAGATTCTCATTTTGGTGGTAATAAACTAGTTTTTTATCTTTTGAGATGGCTCATATTCAGTTCCTAGTAAACCTCTTTTAATTATTCTTTTTCGCAATTCAAATTCAAGATACGATGGATACCAAACACTGAAAACTTTAATCAATACATCAAAAGCTGCAGAATTATATGAAACGCACCAAGTGAAATTAAGTCTTATAACCAATTGAAAATGCTAAATATTTATTTAAATGTGTATTCTTAATGATGTAGCAATTAATTTAATCTTTTTTTTTTAAACTAAAGTCAATCCTTTGTGATAAATAAACTGGAATTGGTTAAGAAAATATTAAAAAACAAACTTTGTAGAGACTGCAACATTAACTCCAAATTTACTGCTATGTGCTGATGTGCAATACATTACCAAATGATAACCACCTTGCATCTATAATCCACAATCGTGTGTTTATATATTTTGATGATGTATTGCGCATCCATACGACACGTGCACATGTTCATCTTAATATGTAATATGAGTATAAAATTGAGACTCAATATTTAATAAATTGATTTTTTTTAATTTTTTTTATTTGTAGTTTGAAGACGTGGACATTAGCCAAAAAAGCTAGAAAATTTGAAAATAAAAGCCAGAGGATTTTCATGTACCTCATGTTAAGCGTGCTTTGTGGCGTAATTTGGTTTTCTTATTGAAATCATCTTCTCTTGCACGCTTGCCACTTGGCACTTTGACAATGGACAAGGCATTCACCGACTTTTAACAGCGATGCTAAGCTTCACATGTGTCAAAGCGTCAGTACTACATTCAAAACTCAAATTGGTTTGGAATATTCGAAATCAAACTATCACATATTCGGTGACGGAGAACGTGAAAAATGCTTTCGGTCTTATTTTATTAATTTCTGGTAAAATTATTGCATGTTTAGGTGTATTTATGTACAATCATGTGTGTCACGTCACGGCATTTATGATACAAATCAAAGCCGTTGATCATGCATTTTCGCTGGTGATCATTACTCTAATACCAACTTTGACAATCGGAAGCCAATGAGAACAAGATCTGCAAGCGAATTCTGACTAATCAGTTCATCTCACTAGTGGCAACTGGCTAAAATTTGAGCATTGCAATGGAACCGAGTGTAGAGAATCTAAAGGTCGGTTCGATAAGACGATGACGGAAACCCTCACGCTTTTCCTTTTTGCGGAAAACATCTAATGGAAAACGGCGCCATTTGAATTAAAGTGCTGGTATAAAACGACGTCGGTTTAGATTGAAGAAGAAAAACGCAACCCGAAATTTCCCCAAACGCAAGAGGAAAATAACAACACACTGCACACACTCTTCGTTCAGGCAACGCAGAGAGAGGGAGAGAGGGAGAGAGTGGGAGAGAAGCAATGAAGTAAAAAGACCTGATGAAGAAGAAAGAAGAGCCTCGGAGTTAGAGCTAGGGTTTTTGTAGGGATTTTTTATCTTAGGGTTTCAAATTCTTCTCTCAGTTTCTATATCTATTCATTTCGTTGAAGTTCTTCTACGCTACGTTTCAGATTCTAGGGCTTTTGACACTTTTCTTGAAAGCTATATGTTTATGCGTCATAGAGTGACTCTGTATTTCTAGAGAGAGAGAAGTTAGGGAGAACAAGAGGTTGGAGAGAGAGCAAAGAGGGGATCGGGAATGCAGACGGAAGCTAGGGTGGGAGTGGTGGTAGAGGGAGGTCAGAGAGCTCTGAATTCAGGACATGGAGGAGGCGTCGTTGATGGCGGTGCGAGGAAGTTCGCACAGCAGCAGCAGTCATTGCATCAACAAGCGCAGATCGGAACAATACATCAGCTTCTCGCCGGAGGAATTGCCGGCGCTCTCAGTAAAACCTGTACGGCACCTCTCGCTCGCCTCACCATTCTCTTTCAGGTTCGCCCCCCCCCCCCCAAAAAAAAAAAAAAAAAACCCACATTTCTTGTTGTTTTTCCGGCTTCAGAAGATGAATATTGTTAGGCAAAGTTTGGTTAGCAGTATGGAAGCTTTAAATGCAATTGTCACCCTTAAAAGCTCTAATCAAGCATACCTTAGTTTCAATCGTATCAATATGTTAAAGTATGATGGGGGGTCTGGTTTGTTGAGTCTAGAGAACTGTTGGCATATAGTGAATTTCGAATTATGGCTGGGGTTACATTTGCTCATGGAGGATGCTCCTGAATATGCTTATTTTATCATAACAGGAGTCAATTTGATGTTGCTTGTATGGTTAGTCGTAATAAGATGGAGGTTTGCATTGATGCTGAGTATAGGACTTCTTGCAATCAGAAGATTATTTATGGTGAGGAATTTGGGGGAGCTAGAGGTGTTAGGATGAATGCACAAACTTTGGCTAGAGGATGGAGAAGGTTAGGATGGGAGAGCTCAAAAGGATATAGGAGTTTGAGGGACTTACCAATTAGCCAGGGGGTTTGATAGTTTTATTAAAGATGTGCTATGGGACAAAAAGGTAGCTTCTTGATTGGGGAAATTATATGTTTGAATTTAAGAATAGTTCAAGATTTCAGGAAGGGAATAAGTGTGTGGGGAACGTGGGCTTTGGGAGGTTGTGCATTGACACTAAATGCTAACCTTTGGGAATTGTTTGTTCTTTGGAATTTTAACAAATTATTTTTACTCTTTGGTTTTGGAGACTAAATGCTTGATCTGTTTACCCTTAACCCAGCCCATTTTATGGGTCAGTGAATATTGAGTTTGCTTGCGCAAACTTCTTTCATTGCCATAGCCACCTTGTTGATGTCATCTTATCTCTTTAGGTGCAAGGTATGCACTCTGATGTTGCAACATTGAGAAAGGCTAGTATATGGCGTGAGGCTTCTCGAATTGTTGGTGAAGAAGGATTTAGAGCTTTCTGGAAAGGGAATCTGGTTACAATTGCCCATCGTCTTCCTTATTCTTCTGTCAACTTTTATGCGTATGAGCATTACAAAAAAGTTGGTACAATCAATCTATGAACAAATATCTTTATAATATTAGATTCCATTGGTAGCTTTTTTTATAGCTTGCTTAATTTTTTTATTCAACTGTGTCGCAGTTACTACAGATGATTCCAGGACTGGAAAGTCACAGGAAAAATGCAACTGCTAACCTTTGTGTGCATTTTCTCGGTGGTGGTTTGGCGGGAATAACAGCTGCATCCATTACATATCCACTGGATCTTGTTAGGACACGCCTTGCAGCTCAGGTAAGATTAACAAACCTTTGATGAGTTATGGCCGGTGTAGGCAAACTATTGGTCTTTCAGTTTATCAGTTTCTCGTATCCTTAATTCATTGGTGTATACTGATTTTGTTTTTTCTGTTTTTCATCGTGTATATCTCTTCCTAATTTATCATAATTTTTTGTATGTCCTGATGAGGTTTAAGGCATGGATTTTCTGTTTTTTTCAATATGTTTAATATTTTGTGAAGATTTTCTTATATAATTTACCAATATGCATCAGAACATATACTTGTACATTTTTTCTGCTTCTTAATATTAGCCCTTTTTTAGGTCCTTTATAAACAATACATATACTTCTTACCCCATATAATATGGAGCTATCCTTCTACCATTCCCCCCCCACCCCCCTCTAAGCTTTTTTAGTTTTTTACTTTGAATTGCCATGTTGTTCATTTGTTTAATTTCAGAGCATAGCTTTTCTTGTATTAGTAATTGTAGAATGAGTTGTTGTGCACAAAATTGATCAATGCCAGTTTTAACACGGTAATGGTATTGCTTCAATCTGTTGATTACAAGCCACTGTGTATTTTTGTGGAGAAATTTTTGGCTCAATGAAGTCTGATTTTCTTTAAATGGTTTTCCACCTTTTTTGTAAGAACCAACTTATTTCTCAACTTGAAATAGGCCAAAGTTTTTCTCAATCAAGATATTTTTGCCTAACTTCTGGTTTCAAACTTACAGGTATTGCTTGTTACTGGTTATTTTTCCATGCACATTTTTCTTGAACTCACTCCTTAACCTATGGTTTCAAACTTTGCAGACAAATGTGATGTACTACAGAGGTATTGGGCACACTTTACGAACCATTTGCAGAGAAGAGGGTTTCGTGGGCCTCTATAAGGGACTTGGAGCGACATTGTTGGTATGCTTCTGTGTTTTCTTATGACATTTTTCTTCTCAATGATTCCATTTTTGTGTATAGTTGACTGCAATTGAGCCACTAATGCAGGGCGTTGGCCCCAATTTAGCAATTGGCTTCTCAGTTTATGAGAGCTTGAGATCTTCATGGCAGTCAAGGAGGTCAGCACTCAATACATTGATAACATGGCTTCTTATATTAACCATCATTTGCACCCTGTCTTTAGGTTTAACACTTCATTATTCTTTGTCTGTACATCAGGCCTCATGATTCTCCCGTCCTGGTTAGTCTTGCTTGTGGCAGTCTTTCAGGCATTGCATCATCAACAGGTGAGTGATCTCAAACCTGCTAAGAAGGTCCCTTGTATATTTAGAGAGAGAGAGAGCTTGCTATGTCTTTTGCGACTTTTGTTATGATGTGAGGTATCAGTTCTGCTTGCATGTTTAACTTGTAAATAATGTCAGACTATGATACATGGCTGTAGTGTTTGTCTATGTTCGGAGTAACTTGTTTTCCTTGAATAGCTGCCCTCTTGATATAGTTTTTTGTTCATAATCTATAGTGCAAAACAGAGAAACATATGAGCGTCAGCTGTTGAGGTTACAATAACATTTTTGTCACTCTACTTATTTTTATGCATGTGTCATAGATTCAATGTTCTTTGTTGGACTATCCTTGTCTTGAACTGCAATAGATAATGCTGATAAGCATTGTTGTACGAGTAAAGAAGTTTTTGTGTTAAGTACTTGCATTTGCTTAATTAAAATATTATAAAAGAAGTTAATACCTATAGCTGTTTACAATGCTTTTGATGCAGAGAAACAGGTCGAGGTGCTGGCTCTGCACTAAGTACCTAACCAGACTTACCCATAGAGCCAGAGACCCAGACTGGAGTTGTTTTTAATCTGGCATTTGAGAACTTTTGTAAGGAAGTCAGCAAAAAATTAGTCTTTTTTCATTAGCTAACTTTATTTTATGTATAGATCTTTCTTGGACTAACTTCATCTGTCCAACATTTCTTCAATAACTTGTCTTCCCAAGCATTGCAGTTGGTTCCATGATAGGGTGGCACTATTCTCAGGTGAACCAATACTGTTCTCTCGGTTATCAAAAGTGAGAGGTGTCCTCTTTGAGGTATGCTTCTCACTTGGGCTTCCTTTGCCAATTGCTTATTGATGGGTACTGGAATCCTGAAAGCCTCCTAGGTGGTCCATTTACGAGGACACTGCTTACTGCATATCAGATACATTTTTTTCAACTTCATCCGGGGGGGGGGGGGGTAAATTGGTGAAGCAAAATCCATGAGCAACGGTCAAACTGACAACTTTTTTTTTCTTCTAGCAAACTAGATGTTGCTAATGTTTGAGTGCATGCTGCGTCAGGAACCACCCAAGAATAAACAAATAAACATATTTATTATTGTTGACAGAGTTGCCTTCAATAATTTCTCCACAGGTGGACTTGGGTACTTGAAGTGGGTATGTAATTTTTGCTTCATTAAGACCTATACAAAGAGCGCCATTTGTTCTGGGCATCCCAGATAGCATTGCTCTTGTATGGCAGTGTTACCATGCTCTTTTCAAATAAAACATGGTTGCTACTCAAACCCATTATTCCAGGCTACCTAGATAACATTACTCTTATATGGCAGTGTTACCATGCACTTTCCATATATAACATGGTTGTTGCTCGAACACTAATACCATCTTTTGCAGATTCATTGCTGAATGTCAGTTTCTCATTCCTCTATTTGTACTGGGTGAGCTGTTTTGTAATCCTTGACCTCAATGTCAAAACTAGTGTATTCTTAGTTAAAGCTTACAAGTTTGGCATTCATTCAGAGATAATTATCCAAACCAGATATCCAATATTGTCATAGTTCAGACCAGATTATCAAACAGAAAAATCTTGTTATAGAGCGCTATTATTTAGTCCAGCAGTCTCACCATTGACCGCTCACCCCCATACATGACCACGTGTTTTGGAAATGCTTCACACCTACTTCACTGACCTTTCTCACTGTGAGTGCAATATGATACCTTTGATTTGTTTACTGGCGTATGTTGAAAGTTTTGTCCTGCTTAAAATTTTCTTCTTCATCAGATATTGGAAGCTACTGATCGATTCTAATTTCATGTGATTGCAGTAATACCAGTTTACCTTTATCTTTTAGAATACAGCTGTATGGTACTTTTCAGCTCATTAAACAATTGAAAATTATCTTGCATAGTGGTGTCCATTTGGATGTTAATGTATCTGTATTGAATATGAATATTTCTGGCAGGATAATATTTGGTGCTAGGTTTTAATATCATCATATGCTTTGTGGTTTTTGTTGGCAATTTTCCCTTTTGTGTTGATCCTTTTTCTCATGTTTGATTGTTT
Organism: Hamamelis virginiana; assembly: GCA_017140935.1. Taxonomy (NCBI): domain Eukaryota; kingdom Viridiplantae; phylum Streptophyta; class Magnoliopsida; order Saxifragales; family Hamamelidaceae; genus Hamamelis; species Hamamelis virginiana. The sequence goes on along the minus strand of JAESVK010000377.1, from coordinate 3,596,709 downwards.
GATCAACTGGTTTAAGATTGAGTTCATGTTGAGTTTGTTGACCACAGGTCCTTCAGAGGTTTCTGGACCTTAATTTAAATAAAATATGATTTTAGAAAAATATTTTTTAAAGAAAAAAGACTTTTTTAAACAAAAATAATGTCCAGTGGTGTTCATTTTGTTCTCTGCTATAATATGCAGCAACATTCCCTCTGGATCTTGTGAGGCGACGGATGCAATTGGAAGGGGCAGCTGGCCGACCCCTTGTTTATACGACAGGCATTTTTGGTGCTTTTAGGCACATTATCCACACCGAAGGTGTGCGTCGTTTGTATAGAGGAATTATGCCCGAATACTACAAGGTGGTACCTGGTATGGGTATATGTTTTATGACTTATGAGACGCTGAAAGATGCTTTTCTTGGAAATTTCTGTCAGTGACTAACATCTCTGAAGGTCTGCAACCGGGAAATTGAGGTGGGTTGATATAGTTACATAAAAGAGGATCTCATTCTGTGGAATTTTCTGAAGTTCTCATGGTGGTAAATTTTGTGATGCTGCTGTGAGAACCATATTTTTCTGTATATACGGTCACTGAGTCAAATGACATCTCAAGTGTACTGAACATAGTTATTATTCACACTTTTCAGACATTTATGTAATCATTGAAGAGTTCTTATTACTGTTTTTTGCTACCTTCTCAGAGACTTGTCCATCTGGTATCTCTTTAAACATGAAGTTTCATTGTTCTTAATTTCAAAGGTAGCAGGTTGAAGATTATGAGGCTTCTTGTATGTGGCTTTGCAAACCTGATGGTTGGTGTTCTCTTCAAAATTGCAGCTGTTGCTTCTTAGAACTTAGTGCGACATCTGTATCTTCATATTGAACCCACATTCCGGGAAGCCCTGCACCATGAATGTACTTGTAATTGATGAACTTTGATGTTTCAATGGCCTTTAAGTGACTCCATATTTTTTTTGTTCCCCAAACTGTGTTGCTACTTTTCCTCCTATGATGTGCAGGGTGAACAAAAGTTTGCGGGTTTGACTTCTGTCTAGTAAAATTTTAAGACAATCTGTGAATGTAAATTTTTTTCCCTATTTTCTCCATCTGAATTTAATATATTGTTTCTACAAATTTCTGTATTATTTTTAGTAATTTTATTTATAGACAATAAAATGCCTTAATGAAAGGATGGTTTTGTTGGAATTGTGCTTTAAACGGTTTCACTGGGATGGCAAAGATGACATTAATTGCAAATTCCTGTTTGGAAATTACCAAACGCCTGTAAAAAAAAGTGTTCTTAATATGTCCAGAATGATGTGACAAATAATCTGACCTTTGCCGTTGGGGACATGTTGATGAATAGCATTAGAGTATTATAATAACTCAGTTGCCAAAGCTGCCCTAGACAGTGATTAAAACGTAGAAAGAACATAAGAAGGGATGAGAAGCATTTAGGGTTTAATTCTTAACGATGAAACAACCCACAAACCCCACTAAAAAACTTCTCTTCTCCCCAAGCAACCCCCTCGTCCCCACAAGACAACCAAGAAAATGATTATAACTAAAACCCAGGTTGGAATAATCATCCTAAGCCATTTCAAAGCCTTGCAAGTTCTAATTGCCACCATGGAGCCTGGGCAAGTGGGTTCCCATTTTCTTCAGCAGTAAATAAGCAAAAATGTCTGTTCTGAAGCTCCATAACTAGAGACATAGTATACATACCAATGTAATAGTTTGTGAACTTGTATAGAACATGAAGATTACCACTAATAACAATTGAACATGAAGAATTGCTCTTACGTGTTAATGGAAAGTAAATATACATATTATTTCACTCATACAAGTCAATTTTGGACATGTATCCTCAGAGGACCCCAAGAAAAATCAAATGGGGGAGCTGATTCAGGCTTTCCATGATCAGCTCCATCCCTACGAGGAACAGATCAACTACCACCAACCTCCAATGGAGACAAAGCCATAAATTTTACAATGGAAAATTTCCAGTAAAGCTAATGTGGTCCAAGGTACGACGTAAACCATACTTATTGACAGCTGCAATACCAGCCCTGAATCCTCCCCCGTAAGCTGGAGAAACGTCGTGGGCAATCTGATGCATGAAGAACTTGCCCAGCTTATTTTCAACATCAGACTTTCCACCTTTCTTAGAAGATGAGGATGAGGAGGATGCTGCTGCTGCTGCTGATGTAGATGGCATACTTCCAATTCCAGGCATTACTTCTGACTCAAGCCACTGATATGAAAGCACCTGACAGATGCCTTCCTCTACATCAGGATTTAGATTACGGTAGCCTGCATAATATAAATATAAATATGTATGAACAAAAAACTGCAAATGCATTTAAGCAAAACACTGAGATGGCCATAGTACCTTTAAGGCGTAACCAGCCATGCATCAACTCGTGAGCAAGAATTGCACCTGTTAGTAATCTGCATCCAGCAAGGATGTCAAAAATAAAGCAGTACGAAGCACTGCTGCCCAGAATTGGCATTTTTCAACCAGGAAGAAATATGTTGAGAAAAATAAATGAAAACAAAGACATCCGAACATAAGCTCTGTACACTCCAACGTGGCACTTAAATAAATTTTGTTACTTCCGATTTTACTAGCACAGTTTCTACAATCAGTATCTCCCCAAATCTCCTTTTCTTAACAATAACCTATCTCTTCGTAAAATATAACTTACCCAATTCGACTCTTAATTTTAACCAATCGTAACATGTATAACCTCTCTATACATTTCCTCGCAGGCTTGCAGTCGTAGCATTGACATAACTTTAGATCTTATCTATGCTTATGATAAATTGATAATATTGTTCCATTTTTAAAGAAATATTTCTTACTTCAATTCTAATTTTACAAATCCTTTAGCCACATATTATAGCATGTAACATATAGGATTCAATTTTTCTTAATACTGGAGTACTTGACTGCAAAAGTCATAACTGTGAGTGCCAAGGGTACTTGGTCACTTCCCCTTAAAAGTCTTCCTAACATTTTTTCGTGGGTGTTTCTGAAAATACAGAACTTTAAAAAGGAGGAGAATTTACAAAAAAAAACCCAATGAAAACTGCCATTGAGCATTACCTGGGGAGGCCATACAGAACGAGAATGGCCGTAACTTCACATTTTCGAGTCAGCTTTTGAGGTTGTGTTCTCATTCCTATAAGTCGGTGGCCCCCGATTCTCGGCCTTCTAAGTATCTAATTATGTTTATAAAAAAACAAAGTGAAGCACCTACTAACAATTAGTCCTTTGGTCTTGAAATTATTTCAAATTTAGTAAATAAAGCAAAACTAAATGGTATAATTGTCTGATAACATACACTGGTAACAGTCTGCTCTTCAGAAAGACATAAACCCCTCGTCTCAGGCATGTGATGGTAGCCCTGAAAATAACCAGTTCTTTAATCAGTGTAATTGCACAAACCAAAAGCATTAACAAAATAGAAGGAACACAAGATCATTTATTACAGTCTTCTCCCCCACAATAGCTTCATTAAGTGCTTGTCTTTCAACCAGAAGCATGGGAATTTGCTGGTCTAATTTCATGTACAGTCCTTCATAATAGTCTCTGATGGCATGGTAAAGGGGTTGGCAATCACCAGTATCCATGATAGCAGATTCCATGCACTCTAAGCATAAACTCCGTCCATCACCCAAAGAGATGTATCTTGCATTCCAAGACTTCAAGTGGGAGAAAAGTAAAATGACATAAAAAATATTGCACCATTAAAATCTGTGGAAATAAAACCATTAAAAGTGAAAAATTATTGCACCAGCTTAGATTAGTACCTCCAGACGTTCACAACTACAGCAACGAGCTGTGTTGTCATACTCATGCGACGGACAATACTTCTGGGACCAAAATGGATGGCACCTATACTCGATCAAACCAGCTCCATTTGTTGGAATCTAAAAATTTGTGAAAATTAATTATTATAAATCTCAAAGTCATGAAGCTGCTTCTATAAGTAAACCAACTAGTAAAGTGTGAAGTTAATATAAGGCGCACTAAATGAATTAAAAGTAATTAAACTGATATAATAGAAAACAAACAAGCAATACAGTTCAAAAGTACAAAAGTAGTGTTTTCTTACAAATTGGTGACAAACTTCACATTTGGGATGGTTCAACTCTTTAAAACAAGACTTATGGTAGACATCCCTCCCTGACACAGTAAGCTTGAATACACAGAGAAAACCAGTGAGAACTAGATACAGGAAAAGATTCAACAATATAACTTGTATGGTTGTCCTAATGTGTGACTTTAAAGATACCTCAATTGATGAAGTAAAGAATATAATCAAACAAAAAAATATCCAAATTAATCAATAAAATACTTTGGAACCCAAGAAGAGGAAACTACCTCATGCTCAGTGATCGGATAACCACAATGACGACAGCAAAAGCATTCTGGATGAAAAAACATTCCCATGCATCCCAAATAATTGCCATAGCCTATGTCATGGTTACAGCCACTACATACTCTGCAAGTTATAGGCATATTCACACATGATCACTCGTATTCAAGTTCTAAAACTCATGACTTCGACTCGATTCCTCTATTCTTTAAATGCATAAGATGGGGATTGAAAGACTTGAAGCAACTGTATCAGAATAAACATTAGAAAGTTTACAGGCACACCAATTACAGCCTAGATCACCCTCATCAACACTTCTCAATAAATGGCCAAATTTTTGCATGCACATGACAACGATTTCATAGTCCAGGTAAAAGATAAACTGCAAATGGATCAGCTTAATGAGTGAGTCAACTAAGACGCCAAATGAAGCACGAATTTTTTACGAATGCTTACTATATGTAGGTAATTTAATTCTCTTATATGCCTTCATTAAAGAAAAGGCCATGTTCATATACTTGACATTCATGCAAAGAAAGCTAGACTACTAAACTGAGCTATGCGTTTTCTAATTAATTAGTTTAAATTTAATTTTAACAAATAGATAAGTGTTGGGAATAAATGGCATGATGCCACCAATTCATTAGTTACTCAGATCAGTCAACCAGTCGTGCAAAATATTTAAAAGACTGGTACAAATCAGAACCTTTTTCATGCCCACTCAACTCAATTCATTTCTTATATCAGCAGGTATGAAAAGTAGCTCAACTGGTTAACAGCAGAGAATCATAAAGTTTTCTGACCAAAACAGCTGATGTTTGACATAAAAAAAATCAGAATTGTTAGGGTTCAATTGAGCCACGCATGAATACAACTATGACTTTAAATTTTATAAATAAAAAAATTACCTATTTTCTCTGGGGAAACGTCGTTTAGGGGCATGAGGAGGATAAGATGTATTAAGGCCATCCCATGGTGCCCTTTCAAGATCTTCGTCAAGGTCTGTTCGCCATCTGTATCCTGAATAAAATCCAGAGCGCTTGTATGAACAACACCCACCAAGTCACCAACCCATCCAACCACACGGAGATTAAAATATACAAGTGCAATGGAAAAATAATGTTAATCACAAAAGGCCTACCTTTTGGTCTCTTCAAATCTTCCGCAAGAGAAAGTGCAATCGCATGGTCTAATTCTTCTTTCTCTTTATTATCTCTAGAACGATCATCCTAATAATAAAAATAATAATAATAATAATTGTAATATATAAATATATCCTAATTGCTGCACCATTTAAAACATTTGAAAAAATTCAATCCCACAATGAAATGATATGAATGAAAGAGCCAACTTGAAGACAATTAAGTTAAACTGCGGCTGAGCAACAAACCTTGTGCACCACTAATTATATAAATATTCAACCTTTTTAACAGTCAAAGAATATAACTCAAGCATGTTATTGTCTAATTATATAAATAAACAATCAATCTGCATCAATACAGAATTGCAGCAGACTATTTTGCAACCTCTTGGGCATGTAAATCAAATAGTCCATGTGTCTAAGTCTCTTATCGATGCTATGGAGAGAAAGGGAGCAAAATTTTTTGTTCTCTGATTTTCTTAATGACATTTTTGTTTGCCAAAAAAAATGAAAGATCTTCCACAATAGCACATGACAAATCAACCCACTAGTGCAAACTTTTGGTCATATGATGATATTATATGCAATAAATTATTTCATTGTTCTAATGTGTTTTTAACCATTTTATTTTTAAATAACAAAAATTATGTGATTTTTTGCACATCATTGTGTATTAGCCTAGACTAAATCATATCACTAATGCTGAGTTTTTCCGGCATCCACTGATATCGCAACCAAGATCATTTCCTAGGACCAATTTCAAAGCATTGCAATATAGTTCAAACAAAATTCTGTATATCAGCTTTGCCAATGTATGTACATTGCGGTTCAAATATGTATATATCATTCTTCAAACTTCGCATGGAATCTTACCACTAAAGTGGGCAAATAAGCATAATGTTTGGAACCAAAAAAAAAACAGAAAGAATGAAAGAAAAATATGGCACTATCGTTACAATAACCAATTGTGCAAAAAAAAATAAAAAATAAAAAACATAACATAAAAATAGCCAATTAACCATCCACAAAACCTTATTTAGGGGCCCCCAATCATAGATCACGATGCCAGCGAAAAATTAAAGACAAATAATAATTAAAGAAGCAATTTGTAATTTTACACGTCGGAAAATCATAGAGTATCTTGAAAAGTCAAAGTTACTAGTAATTTTGCAAGTTACCATTAATTTTCAACAACCCTTTTCTCAGTTGATAAAAATACTACGGAGTAATAACAATACTTGCTATATGCACTACTGAAACAAATAATAATAATAAGATGATGTCTATAATGAACCCATGAAAAAAAGGCTAGGACAGCATATTAATACCAGGGATCTAGCTGGCGCACGCCAAACCATGTTTTCCTCTCCAAGAAACTGTGGATGTTGTCCACCTGTTACCCCTCGATTGGACCCACCCTTAAAAAGCTTACTCAGCCATTTCATGAATCGAGATTTCCTCTCTGCGTACGAAGAAACAAAGTGCCCTGCTTACCATAACAATCCCAAAACAACCCCAGTAAAAAGAAAAAAGAAAAAAAACCATCAAAAACTATATTGCCCATATGAAGCCACTATACTGGCTTTGCAAAAACAGATGAATAAAAACCCCATAAGGTAACAACACTGATTAATACATTCTACTCAGATATACACTATTCATTGAAAACAAAATTGATAAAATAAATCAATAAATTCAAAATATACATCACTGAAGCATTTTGTCGAACAAGTTCAAGATCACTTCAAGCAAATAAAGAACGTAAACCAAATTGGATTCGAACAAGTCAGAATAATGGACAGTACCGTAAACGCAAGGCTGAGCGAGATGATTTACGCTCGAAGAGTCCATCAAGATCGATGTATAAATTTCGCCGGATTTTGAATTTGGAGAGGACGAAAAGGAAGCACGAGATGAAAAGGACGGGGGGAGAAAGAGAGAGAGAAAGAGAAAGAGAGAGAAGGTGACGAAAGGGTTGGGGGATAAAGGAGTACAGAGGAGAGGAACAAGGCATCATTAAAAGCGACGGTTGAGAAAGAGAAGGAAAGAAGAATCTCTTGTGCGAGAGAGAGAGAGAGAGATTCTTGGCTTGGAAAGCAATGAAGAGAAAGTTGAGAGAACACAAAAAGATGGTGTGGGGAGAATCTGCTGAGGCGGAACAACAACAAAGTAGCAGTGGACGGCTGAGAGTAGAAGAGAATTACGTGTATATATATATAGAGAGAGAGAGAGGGAGGCTGCGGTAGGCGCACGCATTGGGTCGGAGCCGAAGGAATTTTTGCTGGTTTGAATTTTGAGGGAATGAGATAAAAAAAAACAAAAAAAAAGGGAGGGAATGTTGCGGGGTAAACGAAGGCTGAATTGAAAGTGACCGTTATCTTCTTGTAAATTACATGAATACGGCTCCAATGTCAACCACCCTAGATTGCTCGTGGCCCTCCACCGTATGAGTCCGATTCGGCTCCGTCTTTATTTGGATGGATTTGGAGTAAAATTTGAAAATCTTCTAAGACTTTTGAAAATAAATTAAAAACTCTATATATAAAATGCTATATAATGTTTCTCACTCCTGTTTTATGTTTCCTTTTCAATAAAAAAACATAATCAAAGAAAACGACATGTTCCCAAAATTTATTAATGTCATTTTCTATAAAAGTTTTTTTTAGCTGAACATAAACATAAAAGAAAATGTTAAAGCTTCCGTATTGAGTTCCCCACATTTTCCGTCAATAAAAATGCCGCCACCATTGCTTCTACTCTTCTTCTTCTTATTCTTTTCCTTCTTTTCTTTTTTTTCTTCGCTGCTTCTGTTTCTTCTTCTTCTTCTTCTTTTTCTTATCTTCTTCTTTGTTGTTGCTGCTGAAGAGGGTAAAATTTGCTGACCGACCTAGTGTGGACACGTGGATAAAACGTACCCGATTACTTTATGATAAAGTAGAAGCATACACCGATCCTGAAGAGATCTAATATACGATCTGAAGATGGTAAAACTTGTTGACCGATCTGGATGAGGGACACGTGGATTAAACACACCCGATGAAGTAATACGAGTTCTACCCGATGTCTTTAATGATATAGCGGAAACGTATATCGATCTTAAAAGATACGAGCCATGTGGAAATAACTATGAAATAAGTTCACCGATCTCTTGTAACTGCCTCATCATATCAAAAAGGAATATTCTCCGACATGCTCTGATCTTCTGCAGGAGATCATATGATTTCCTGTCCATTGAAAACGACAGACCGTTGTGATGAAGGTTAAAATACCGAGCATACCCTCGAACGGTAATAAACACTCGAGTGGATAATCACCCTATAAAAGGGGAAGTTGCATCACATGGACAGGTACGTGATAAAACCCTAAAAAATATACATTCCTCTCACATTCACTGTTCACTGACTTAACCGTCGGAGTTTTGTAGGTCGAACACCCCACCGGTGTAAGAAACTCGCCCATCAATTAACAGATCAATCCATCAGGTTAATCTCATCATACCTCTTTTACCTCTTTTTGACATCATCAGTTGCTTCTTCTTCTTTAAAAATACTGTGAAAATAAAAATACAGGAAAAATAAATAAAAAAGTAGAGTGAAAATAAAAAACCCCAGTGAAAATGAAAAAAAAAAATACAGTAAAAAAAAAAAAAAACAGTAAAAAAAAAAAAAAAATTTGGACGGAACCAATAGCACCGCTCAAACATAAAATAAATTATATCAAATCATGCGTGACTAAAAAAACATTTAGAAATCCTTGTTAAAACTTAAAAAATCAAAATCAATATTTTAAAAAATAATAATAATAATTAATGTATGTATATATATATATATGTGACAAACGGTTGACAGCTAAACGAATGAGAATATTTGCTCATGCATGAGATGCAATTACAGGAACAAGCCCAACTTTTACATATTCAAATTCACACGAAATGGACCCTATTCCTTTAAATCAAATCAATCCCGTTCAAACGCCATGCGCGCCTACCAACCCAAAGAACGTGTAAAGTTAGTCATCAAAGTATTTCCAAAAAACAAAAAAAACAAAAAAGCAAAAAAGAAGCTAGTTATCAAAGTAGCCTTTAAATTTTTGTCTACATTTTTTACTTTTTCTACAATAAATTTAATTTAAAATTTATACTCGATCTCTTTCAATTGCGTCTCAGAGTGTAATTTTTATTTATGACATTGTCTTGTGAAAAAAGTCTCATATGTTAGTTGTATACAACTACATACCTTGATACGCAAAGGCATCACAGTAGATTTGGTAGTCGACCACATTATGATCCAGGACAAGGAAAATGGTATATATATATATATATATATATAGAAGCGATCTTATCAGGTCGTCCTTGGACATCCATTTTGGAAGTCATAAGAATGATATTTTAAAAAACCGACCGTTGAATTAAATAATCTTCTTATGAATGTCATGTCAGTCTGCCAAAAATCACATATAATCAGTTTTCAAAATACAGTCCGTGAAACGCTTTGACAATACGTATTTACTGTTGGATGCTATCAAAGTTGTTTAAATGTATATATTTTAAAAATCAACCGTTGGATTATTGTGATTTTTGGCAGATATGACATATATATAAAGATTATCTAATCCAACAGCCGATTTTTAAAAAATATATCTCCTTGTAAAAGTGTCCTTACAATAAGAGCGTAATGACGTCCTTAAAGGATCGATTCTGCATGTATATGTAGCTACAAAATATTGTTATAAAATAGCACTAGTTGTGCAGTACTTGTTAGGGCCAACTCAACTTATTTTGGAGCCTAAGGCGAAAACTCTTATAAGTATGGCATTTTGATATTTAAGATATATGTGCTGGAGATGCTAAAATAAGGTGACCTCCGTATAACTAGTTATAAAAATAATTTTAAAAAACCGACAGTTGGATTAAATATTTCTCTTATATATATTATGCCTACCAAAAATCAGAATGATCCAATAGTCCGTTTTTGAAGATTTTCATTTAAAAAATTGTAAATTTTTTGTTCTTCAAAATACCACCATTTTTTCACATTTAGTTTTTTTCCTTTTTAGAAACCAACCATACGTTGGATTACAATAATTTTTAGCAAACATGACATACATGAGAGAGGTATCTAAACTAATGGTCGATTTTCAAAATTTATTTTGAAACAGGCATTGGGGAGATCACCTGGCACAACTTTACGTCAGGTTCACCTTATACTTATATTAATTTTAAGCAATAAATTTGCAAATGAGGTCAAAAGGGGAATCAACTAGTTATAGCCAAAATTTACACCGACTAATTAAGTTCATTTTTTTTTTCCCAGTAAACCTAAGTTTTGATTTCATCACAAAAGCTATAAAATAAAATTAAACAAATAATAAATAGTTCGAATGTTCCATAAACAGTAACAGACTAAGAGAATAGCACGGCCTACATGATTATAGAGAGAGAGAGAGAGTAATTTTCTTATGAGGACTTCTTTATGTGAGGAATTGGTTTTTTAGTTGATATAAGATGTAAATTTTGAAAAACCAACCGTTGAATTAATTATTCTCCCAAATGCAAGCCAAAAATCACAGTGATTTGATGGTCGGTTTCTAATATATAGAATGTGAAAAATTGTGACCATTAGATACTATTATAGTTTTTCATAGTCTGTATTTTAGAAACCATCTAACAAATCACTGTGATTTTTGGTATGCATGTCATACATAGGATGAATATTCAATCCAACGGCCGGTTTTTCAAAATATCCATTTTACATTGGCTAAAAAACCAAATCCTCACGTAAGCTTATGTGAGGATGTCTTCATAAGAAAAGGAATATATATATATACACATATATCGTAAGATGAGATTTATTTTTTCTGCAAGGTGGGATTAACTCTAGATAAATGCCTATTATTGGAAACATTTTATTGTGCGGGAATTGGGGCCCTCTTCAAGTGCTGAGGCCGAAGGCCTAACTTGCCTTGAGGGCAAGCCAGTCCTGGTACTTGTAATGAATTCAATAATTCTTACATAGAGACGATATTAAGAGTTTAGTTTAGAGGATCGGAGTCAAATTCTAGTTGGTTATAAGTATTTAATTTTAAATCAAAAAATGGAAAACACTTTTATATGGAGTGGGATGGTTGATTCGTCAATTTTCTAGGGAAAATAATGGGTGGGGATAAAACTTTTATAGGAAGGAAAAAAAAAAGAAGGATAGAAAAATAAAATAAATCGGATATTATTATTATTTTTTTAAATATCAAAAGCTCAGAAGATTTTCTCATTAAAGTTTTTCATTATTACTGTCATATAAATACTGGTTTTTGTAGCCATATATACTCGACAGGACAAATACCCCCAATGGTTAGCATTGCCTCCATTGTTTCTTGGACATAGAAGCCATCATCGGGGAAGGTAAGCTCCGTAAGCAACTTGGCACGTCGAATGTCACAACTCACAAGGCAGGATGCATTGGTTTGTCAGTCTAAACATACTGTCTTACTATGTTAATATATTTCATCTCAAAACACAATCTTTCATTTCCTTTCTATTTTTTCATTTTTCTTTAAAAGAAGTCCATTAAATTTAATGGACTACACAATAGATATAATTTGTTCATTTTTCTCAAATCATTTTCATATCATCGTAATGAAATTGAAATTCGAACTCAAATATCTAATACAACCACTACATGATTCCATCAATAAATTAGGCTGCACTTTCACAACTCCTTTGTGTAATCCGGCTAATTTGCGACACTAGATGAAAACACATCAAAATCATGCTATTTTATCCTCTCCGCATCCACACACCAATATGCGTTGGGATCCTTTACTAGCATCATACTAGTATCTACTAGCATTTAAATAGCATGCCGACACATCATTCTTCATCATATTTAGCGACTCAGGATTGCTGCCATAGCAGAACGATCCACCTTCCCAGCGTTTCAGTAGACAGACAACTTAAACACCGTTTGGTATATTTTATGAACCATCAATAACTTAGACTGTTTCGTTTTGATGCTGAGAGGTTTTCAACTCTTTCATCCATTCTTATTTTTCTCCCTCCTTCTCACTCAATCAAATTGCGATGGGAGATATGACATCGCAGGGTGAGCCGCTTCAAGTATTGTTAAGTTGACGAGAAACTCACGTGCCGCATTCTTTTTTTATAATTCTATGTTTGTTTGCTGCCACTGATAAGGGTGGTGGTGGCTTTGTGGGGATTGCATGTGTTGAGGTCACGCAGGTTCACGAGCAAGCTTCCATCTCTGGCTTTGAGTTTCTTTAGAAGGTTGTCCGATGAGGTTGATAACTTGTTACAGTGTGGGGTTTTTAGAAAGAGAAAAATGCATGGTTCTGTGTAGGGTCAGGAGGGTTAGAAAGAGATGGAAATTTGTACACATGAGAGAGAAAAGAAGGCCTTTGTTTTGGATTTTGGAGCAAATGGAGAACAAGACGAGGTTTAAGCTGTCCATCTGCTGAAACAGTGGAAATATGTGCCGTTTTGCCATGGAAACAAATATCAGCCATCATATTTGGTAAAGAATAATGTATTAGCATGTCATTTAAATGCTAACAAATGCTAAGTATGGAAGAATGCTAGCAGGATCCGAACGCCACCAAAACAGCTCATCTCTGCCCTTCCCTTCTCACGTTGTTATTATTATTATTATTTTTTCAAACGTTACCGTTTTATATGACCAATTTTTCCCAAAACTGAAAAAGAAAAAAAGATATTATAGGCACCTCCGCCACATGGAAGATGCAGCCGTCTCCTTCAATTTGTTTAACAAAGTATACTTTTTCTGAAAGAGAGCGGACCGACGAAGACCGGGACAACCAGTCTTCTGCCCTCTTCTAGGGTTTCTTTTCATTCTGTTGCTTGGAAAGGGAAAATCACAGTAGTTAAAAGAGCAGAAAATAAGAAGCAAGACCTATAAATCCAATGGCCTTACAAGGGCAGGGAGGCATAGACCCTGCCGTACTCGATGGCATCATCCGACGGCTATTAGAAGTCCGATCGATCAAGCCAGGCAAGCAGGTCCAGCTCTCCGAGTCTGAGATCAAACAACTCTGTGTTGCTTCTAGAGAGATCTTCATTCAACAACCCAATCTTCTTGAACTCGAAGCCCCCATCAAGATTTGCGGTACGCTCTTTTCATGCCTGTATATGTACATTTATATTTTTCTGAAGCCAAGTGAAGATTTATGGTTCGTTTTTTCCCCTCAATATTCACGGTAAAATGTTTGTGGAGAATAATAATGAGGCCTCCAAAAATGCAGGGTTTTTTTTTTTTAAGAAACTATTTTTTTTTGGAAATAAATGGAGTTTATGGCAAATCAGGATTGGGTTTTTGTGTGTTTTAACTGATTTTTATTCGATTGTCTGATGAGTGTTCTCTAGTCAGATTGTTTGTATAGAATAATTTCTCGTAATAGTGTTTAAAAATAGGATTCTGAGATGGTAGTAGTTGAATTCGTTGGACAATTACATACTCATTAATGTATATGGAGGAGAGAGAGTGAGCGTAAATCATCTGATGAGGTTTCGGTTGTGGCGCGTTATTTCGATGTTTTCTTGCTACATTTTTTGCATAATAAAAAAATAGGGTTACTGAAGGAAGGTAGTTTGCTTGAATATGAGAGTCCAAGTGGAATTCAGCTCTTTGATGCTGCTGTGAGGTTTGGCTTAGGAGGAACGACTATTTGATGCTGTGCTACGGCTATTTCCCATAATTACTAAGTGCAAAAACAGACAATTCATTCTGAATATTCCAGTACATAGAGACCTGAAAGTTGGGCATCTTGGCTGCAGTGTGTGTAAAATGTTTGTCTGTGAAATAATTCTTTTTAACCCACAATTACAACATTAGTAGATTGCAAGAGGCTTATATTTTCCTATACATTTTTGCTACCCAGTTCTGCAAATTATAATCATATGTAATTGTCACTGTAAGCAACTGAAAAAACTGTGGTTATCCTCACAATCTTCCCAAGGAGTTTGGATTTGCGGTTGATAACACGTGTTGATCATTGTTGGATGGCCGACACGTTTGTAAGAAATGAGATCCAATAGCTCACATAAGAAAGGCCAAATCTGATGTGTTTTGGATCACATGTTAGATCCATGAGCCTTTCTTATATGAGCCATTGGATCCCCTTTTTTGCACACGTGTCGGCCATCCAACGGTGATCAATAGGTGTTGATCATCACCAGATCAACAGCAAATCCAAACTCCTTCCCAAGTGCATGAGATTTTTCTTCAGTTCTCTGTCATGCTATCAAAGCAACTTTGACCCACGTGCGTAAGCTTCTTCAATGGAATCCGCTTTTGGAAGCGCTTTTTAGTTTTCCTTCTCTCTTTTGAACACTCATGCCACCTCACTGTCCGACATCCCATTCACTGCCAACTTCAATTGCCCCATTCCTATTAAGCCTGATAACAGTGCTTTTTCCTTGTGGTCCGTCATTCATTTATGTTATTCGCTGTAATGTCTTAATACGTTACGTGGATAATCCATTCCCATCTCTGCCTTGGCTTGGTATTAATACATGTTTATGCAATAAAGACTTTGAAGAGATTTATTCTTCACCTTTAGCAATTAATTATGAGACTTATTCTTCACCGTTAGCAATTAATTCTGATTATTTGGCTTGGCAAAGACAACACCAACTTATAGGTCAGATCATCGCTTCCATCACTTTATATTGGCTCGATACACCACATCCTTCACGACGTGGACTACTTTGGAACTGTTCATTTGCAAGCCGTGATTGCAATTTTAAACAACCAAAAAAGACTCGAAGGACTTGTTGCTAACTTGCTATGGCATGGCATCTTGTTGCTATTTGTAATCCTTTCTAGCAAAACTCAGATAGTTATTTTTTCCTTTAATCCCCATTTTACAACCTCATCCAATTCATTGTCATCCTTAATTAGGCATAGTTATGAATTGCTTTCTTTAAATACATTTATGATGTCTGATTTTATGTTTTTACCATACTCTGAATATCTTTGAGGGTGAAATTTTTTAGCAAATATGTTGTAAGGTGGGGCAAGGGTGGAGCAAGGGGCAAGGCCTTAAAATTTTTGAGTGATGATGAAATAAGCAACTAGTACCACAATTTTTTTTTTTTGTCTTATGTATCATGCAGGACAGCATGACAAGGCAAGACAATTCCTACTTAAAACTTCGTCTAGTTATCAGCCTTATGGTTGACTTTAAGTAAACTCTAAGTTTGTGAGATTCATTAGATTGATGCTCAAGTTATAGTTGGCATCCGAAACAATCAATGAGAGTTTTAGGTTGCGTTTGGTACGCGGGCTAGGAATCTCAAACCTGGGAATGTCTAATCCGGGGGTTTGGGTTTGTAACTTTGTAACCCAAACCAGTGTTTGGAATGCTGGAATCTCAAGCCTGTGAATGCCCGACCTTTGTTTGTTTGGACAGTTTGGATCACAACAAATATAAATTAAATTACAAAATTACCCTCCATTTATGAGCTAAATATTTAAACCAAAAAAATTCATTAACCACTAAAAATCCCTAAATAACAATAATCACACTTACCAAAAAAAAAAAAAAAAAACAAAAAGGCTTCAATAATCACACATAAATCAAGTTCTGCAGCTATATATATATATATGTATATATATATATGTATGTATGTATGTATGTATGTATGTATGTGTTTGTTCACCCAAACAAAAAAAGAAAAAAGAAAAGAGAGGAAGACGCAGCAGCAGAAGGGGGAAGGGGGAAGGGGAAAGGGGAAAGAGGGAAGGGCGACGTGCAGCGGCGGGAGACCTGCAGCAGCGGCGACTTGCAGCGGCGTTTCTTCGACGGCGGCGCAGCAGCGGTGACCTGCGTTTCTTCTCTTCTTCTTCTCTTCTTCTTCTTCTTCTTCTTCCATTGATTTGCTCTGTGTGTGTGGGTCGCATCTGCAACTTCTTCCTCTCTTCTCCTCTGCTTCTGCGTTGACATATGAGGGACTTGAATGGTATTTTATTTTAGTATTGTGCAATAACTAAGGACACGCTGGTCATTTTGAAACATTATAAACTCAAACCCAGTCTTGTGATTTGGAAACCCACACTGTGAATAGGCTTCCGAAACCCAGAGAAGGGGGGCATGTTGAGCCGCCCGGAATCGTTGAACGGGGGTCTTCTTTTGTGCCAAACATTGGTTTGGGTTGGTTTGGGGTTTCAAACCCCAAACCCAACAGGCAAGCCGCCCTTCCAAACACTACCTTATGGAGTTGATTGTAGGCCCTTTTCAATTCAGAACAAAGCGCTAGTTTGTTCTCTGCAGAATATTAATTAATTGAGTGGTCCACCATAAAGGATTTTCTGACATTATAAATTTTTTCTTTGCAATTTCAGGTGACATTCATGGGCAATACAGTGATCTGTTGAGGCTTTTTGAATATGGGGGGTTCCCTCCTCAAGCCAATTATCTTTTTTTAGGGGATTATGTAGATCGTGGCAAGCAGAGTTTGGAAACAATATGCCTCTTGCTTGCCTATAAAATTAAATATCCAGAGAACTTTTTTCTTCTTAGGGGAAATCATGAATGTGCTTCTATTAATCGGATATATGGATTTTATGATGAATGTAAGCGCCGATTTAATGTGAGACTCTGGAAAGCCTTCACTGACTGTTTTAACTGTCTTCCTGTGGCTGCTCTCATTGATGACAAAATATTGTGCATGCATGGTGGCCTTTCTCCTGATCTGTCAAACTTGGATCAAATTAGAAACTTACCCCGTCCAACTGCTGTTCCTGACACTGGTTTGCTTTGTGATTTACTCTGGTCGGATCCTGGTAGAGATGTTAAGGGATGGGGAATGAATGACAGAGGAGTTTCATTCACCTTTGGCCCTGATAAAGTGTCTGAATTTTTAATGAAGCATGATTTGGACCTTGTCTGTCGCGCACACCAGGTGTTTTAATCTGCTTTTATTTTATTTTATTTTTGTTTCTTTTTTTCATGCGTGCTATTTAATATAATGATTCATTTGGTTCAGGTTGTGGAGGATGGGTATGAATTCTTTGCCGATAGACAACTTGTTACTATATTCTCAGCTCCCAACTACTGTGGTGAATTTGATAATGCTGGTGCAATGATGAGCGTTGATGAGAACTTGATGTGCTCTTTCCAAGTTCTCAAACCAGCAGAAAAGAAGGCTAAGTTCTTAATGTCAACAAAAATGTAATGGCTGCAGATATCATCGCTCAGTTTAACAAAGGTCAGCTTATTTTTGTTGCTGTGGTTCCCCTATCACAGTAATGATTTTGTTGCAGCAGCTGGGGGGGAGGCAGGATTTGTTATTAGTTTCTTTCCCTTTTTCCACCCGAGTTGGTTTCATTTAATTTCCATGGAGTTTATATATATCATCATCTCCATTTAAAGGCTTGGAACAAGAATTGACAATTTGATTGCCACCAGTTTGTCATCGACATACTGTGGCTGTGGTAGAGGTGTCATATTGGAGTTTGCTTAAATGCCTCCTGAAGAGGCTTGCTATCATCTTTTTAACTTTTTTTTCTAGATACTTGTTATGTCACTTCTTTGCAAGATTATATGAGGCACACCAAAGTATAATTCTCTGTTTAAAGTGAAATCATTTTGATGAGGTGAGATGAACTGCATTTGACTAATTCTTACTCGAAGTACAATATGAGTCACTGGATATTTACTGCTTACTAGGTGTTTCTTAAGATTGCATGGATGATTCAATTTAATACATGGGACAACAACTTACTTTTTGTAACACGACACATAACTATTTGTGGAATTTCTATCTATATTGCTTTCTCTTCTAGGTGAGATATGTGCAGTAGTATTTTCAGGAAGCGAAGTCTTTTTTCACTCCTATCGATATGTGCAGTAGTAGGTGAGATATCTGTTGGTTTGTTGTCTAATGAACAGCTAGAATTATGCAAATGATGTCTTTAGCATAACCGTTACATGGATTGTTCTCTGCAACAACAGAATTCCCTTGTCCTTTTGGAACTAAGAAGAAAAATTTGACAATGAGGTTTCTCATTTGTCAAAAATTAGATGTTTCCATTAGTGTAACTGAAGCTTTAATTGGTTAACTTTTTTATAATATGCCCCTGTTCCAATATCTGCTTGGTAACAAGTGAAGGCTTGTTTGCTTTCGATTGAGCCAAGCTTGAGCCTTCATCTAAGGCTCTTACTGACTTCATGTAAAGCTTGTTATCTTAACCTGGATTGAATAGAAATATAATCTTAAGCCAGTTTTCTAGATCAAATCAGGTTGGTTGGATGGGTTAAAATAAATAAATAAACCATGCTGGGAAATCCCTTATTAAAGTAGGGTATGAAAAGCTAAAGAACACCTTCTGATTAAGAAATCCGCAGAAATCTCTATCTATCATAACATTTAAACAATTATGGATGTTGGTTCATTTCCTATATTAACTGAAAGTGATTGATGAGCTGTGAAATATCATTGTTGTCAATTATCTCACCTACAACCCAAAAACACTCAGGAAAAGAGCATATGTTCTTAAGATGATGTGTTGAAGAACATGCATCTAAACATCTCCGACATTTTCTGGTTATACACATTATATCTTCATTTGACTTCTTTTGTTATCCTCTTCACCTTACTAGCTCTGGTTAACTTTGTACTGGTCATTGACACTTCTTTTTCTCTTGCAGACATTTTTCCCTTGTTCCCTGAAAAAAAAAGAAAAAAAAAAAAGAACTCAAATGGAGGATGATGCCCGCTCCAGAACTTCCTTCTATCTAAAGGATGTAAGAGCACTGTGCTCCATACCATAATCTGTCCTGTTGCTATTATATTACTGGGGAGCAGCTTCACAAATGAGGTCGGGGGGGCCCATGCTGTGCGGAGTGGCAATATTAAGTCTTCTTTTTCTGTTTTACTTTTTTCCTTTGACATTAAATCTGCAGTGCATGTGTACATATATTTGGTCTGGTACTGGTAATTGTGCTTTTGGGTTGTGGGCACTAGATTATGGCTTCATTTGCTCTGTCAAGAAGCCTGTTGTGCTGATCAGGATCTCCCATTGATTTAGCTGTTTGTATTGCTAAAACCAGGTGTATTCCGATGTTAAAAGATGGTGGAATCTAGATCTGTGGCTGTTTCTCTTACTTGAGCAACTTTTAGGTTGTTATGGTGATATGAGATTTACATCGACCATCCTGGTCGATGGCCATTTTGATTTCTGGGTAATTTGAGGAGACCCTAAGATAGCTGCTGCTGCTGCTCCTATATTCACTTCAGTCAACCTCGTACAACTGGTTTCCTCAAGAGATGATATAGTTAAGACAAATACTAATCTGACCCTTTTCGTGGTTTCATTTTTATTTCAAATCCAGGGAAGTGGGAAATTTTCCCTTTTTTTAACTTGATATGATATATGAGCTTCTGCCTTCCTTTTTGTGTTGTGTGTTTAGAGGGGGATCAGTGATGATGGTTTACCCAACCCAATGATGGTTGCAATAATGAGTAGCTCAGATATTTGTAGGCATCTGAGTTTTTATGCTGGGGAACTGAGTCGAATTCAGAACTGATGGACCGCAGACTCATCTACTTCTTGCATAGGAACAAGAAATTTTTGATCGGTAAATACAGGTGTAGGTGCCGTGGGGTGGGTTTGGGGGAGGTGGGGGAAGTGTTTCGACCTTATGAGTTGAGAGTTCTTGCATTTGTTATCAGTTTCATAGTCTCGACCATCAATCTATTCCCCTTCACATGTTGCTGTCTGAGGTAGGTTGGGTATGGGATTTTTGACTTCTGCTTTGAAGGTTGCTAGCAAGAACTAAAATCTTACCATTAACCAATCTTTTAGCTTGCTTCCCTCTCTTTTCTGTTTCCTCACAAGTCCCAACTACCAACACAATGGATGAAAAGGAAAAAAAATAGGAAAAAAAAGTACAGGGAAACTGCTTAGAACCGGGTTCAAGAAACCTTCTCTTTGTTTTGTGCATGAGATTCTGGTGTTGGAATCCATGATATCTTTAATATTAAGATTTTTTTTTTCTATATGTTTTGTTTTGTTTGGATTTCGGAAAGAGCTAAAAGAAAAGTAAAGAACAATGCTAAAATAATTATATGGAAGCTTTAAAATCTAAAGGGCTAATGTGCAGAAAGGTCAACCGTCCTCGACAAATTTTTTGGTTGGATGACTCCAAAAAGGAACTTCACAAAATGTTCTGCCAAAGTAGCATCCTAGCTATTTTTAAGTTTGCGTTGGTTGGTCATGTGAAGGAGATGTGAATTTTTAAAATAAAATATGACAGATATTAAGTTTGAAGTTACGTACCATTCCTTTGTTAATGGATACCATTCCTCCTTTCTTAATGGATTCCATTCCTTTCAAGAATTTATGGTAATGGATACCAACCTTTTAAGAATTTATGGCTGAATATGCCGATGATAGCAGCATAAGTTAGCTGAATGAATTTCTTAATATTAGTATGCTAATATTGGTGGTTTGAGATTTTGAGGTGGATATAGATTTTAACGGTCGATAGAAAAAAATATTGGATAATGTTTACAAGATTATTTTTAAGTTGTTTTTATTTTTTAATTTTAACATTGCAAAATTTTAACGAGAACTTTTAAACAAACGTTTTTTTTGTAGACTAAAGTTTAAATATAATGAAATAGAATTAGAAAAAAAAAAAACTACTGCTAGCTGATCCCCCCCTTTCCCTGGGGAAATTAAAAATTCCCCCCCAAAATTTAAAAAAATTTTAAAAAAAAAAAAAAAAAAACCTTGGATGATATTCTTGCATTATAAAAAATAAAAATAAATGGAAGCTTGAGCTTAGCTAAAGCCCCAAGTGCCTAAATCTGCAACCATATACGAGTTTTGGTCTTGATCCAACGAATGAACGGCTTGATCCTAGAACCGGTGCTTAGTATATAGAGGCGCCCACTTTATCAACCTTACTCATTTGAATTTTCGCCGGCTCTCTCTCTCTCTCTCTCTCACAGTGGTAGGGTTTCGTACATTAAAGCAACAGTAAGCGACAGCAACCAGCAATTACCCGATCTGTCAATTTTTCTAGACATCGGTCTCAAAATTTTATCGAGAATTACAGTCGATCCGAGTGAATCCATTACTAGATTTTGATGGAAAATTCTAATTAGGCGTTCCTCAAAAAAATTATTCGAGAAAATAGCAAGCGCCGGCGATGATGAACTTCACGGATCCATCAATGTCGCTGTTGGCGGCTAGCGGAGGAGACACCGTCAAGCTTTTCGACGTCTCCGCTGAGCCTGGCGACCCTTGTACCTTGAGCTACACACCTTCAGCCGGCTACCTAGTCAACTCAGTCAAGTGGAATCACACCAGTGAGTCACCCTAATCGTATACTCTCTATCCTCTTTAATTTTCTTCTTTCATTTTTGGATTTCTGGTTCTATGTACTTTAATTGTGATATATACAATATATGTATTGTGTAGAGTTTTGGTTTGAATCTACATTTCTCATGTAGTTAGGATCTGTTTGTTTGCTCGGGAGATGAAGTACAAAAAAACAAAACAAAATTTTGAGTCCTATGTTTTCTGTTGTTTTTCTTTTTTAAAGTGGAAAACTCAACTCGACTACGCCAAAGAGTTGCGTCAGGCTCTGTTAAGCAGAATTTTTTGTTTTCCTCGGGTTTCAGATTGTGACAAATTCAATATTTTCAAATTTGAGTTATTTGATTTTCCAACATTTTCTCAGTAACAAAACAAGGCCTTATTGTTTTCTCTGTTAATTTAATTGAAATATGATTCTCACAGATTTGGTTGTGGCGAGTGCTGGAGAGGATAAGAAGATATCATTCTGGAGGAAAAATGGGCAAAGCATGGGAACCATTCCTGTCGCTGGGAGTGATAGTGGAGATGGAATTGAGGTAATCTATTTTCTTGCAGTTGTTTCATGAGTAGATTTGGTGGGATTTTGCTCTAGTAAATGTTACTGACAATAGAAGCTCCTCTTGGTCTAAGAATTGGGGGAGGAGCATTAATTATGCAGGATTTAGAGTGCTTATATTCATGAATATTGTGTGTGTGTGTGTGTGTGGTGGGATTTTGCTCTAGTAAATGTTACTAACAATAGGAGCTCTTCTTGATCTATGAATTGAGGGAGCCTCAATTATGCAGGATTTAGAGTGCTTATATTCATGAATATTGTGTGCGCGCGCGCGCGCTCTTTTATTTTAAACATGAACTGAATCCTTACCAAGTATAACAGGAATTGGTGAGGTGAACAGTTATAAGTTAAATCTGTAGGAGCACTTAGCAACTTTGCACTCTGCTTCAATAGAGTGGCAACTGGAAATGGATGTGTTCCCAAACCACCCATTCGAGGATGGGGACTGACAGCAGCAACCAAAGATCCTTTGTCTTTTCTTTCTAGAATCTCCTATTAGAAAAAAGGGAGTTGTTCTCCATGAAAGACAACTATGTCCAATTCTAGCATTAACAATCCAATCTTCTAAGACCTTTGAGATTGGACATGGCATGACCAAGCTAATTTGAAAGAGAGAGGTGCCAGAACTCCCTAGCAAATTTACAATGAAATAGTAAATGATTGACCAATTTTGCCTCCTCTTTACACATGCTACGGTGGTTCAAACATTTTCTTGGGGAGTTTTCTTAACTTATAGGTTGTTTCCATGTTAGCTTATTTTTTACACATTTATGATATTTTATATTTGGGGTCTAGTTTGTCAAGTTTTGGTTAGACTTCTTTTTTATTTGCAGGAATCTATATTGGCCATCAGCTTTAGCAACAAGGGATCCAGATATATATGTTCTGGAGGAAGTGGTCAAGTTGTGAGAATTTGGGATTTGCAGAGGAAGCGCTGTATTAAATGGTTGAGGGGTCATACTAATACAATAACAGGTGCAATGTACAATTGTAAAGATGAGCACTTGGCTTCAATTAGTTTGAGTGGGGATCTTATTCTTCACAACCTTGCATCTGGTGCAAGGGCTGCTGAGCTCAAGGATCCTAATGAACAGGTGGTTTTATTTGCTGCATCTGGGTGGTGCTTTTCTGGTGTTTGTGGTTGGGTTCCTGGTTTCTGAAATTCTAATTATTTGTCTAATGGAATTTTAAGATCAGGTATTGAGAGTGCTTGATTATTCACGGATTAGTCGACACCTTTTGGTGACAGCTGGTGATGACGGATCCATACATCTGTGGGATACTACTGGCCGCAGCCCAAAGGTTTGTTATGGAAATATGTATAAAGATACTAAACCTGATATGGCCAAATACATTGTATCCTCCAATGGATTTTCTATTTTGATGATCTTTCTAGAACATTTAGGCTTTGCTAGGGTCTCGAAAAAAGTGAGAGAACAGGAAGGGAAAATGCTGAAATGTAAGCATTTATTTAAAGCTTTTTGGCTTCTTTTCTCTCATACCTTCAAAGATACAAATGGAGGCTTAGGATGCTTTGATACATGGAAAAGTAGATATTGAATATTCTTCTGGAAAACTCCTACTGCTTTTGTGTTTGTATCACTGTTGATAATTTTCATTGAAAGGGGATTGGGGTTGTATAGCCAACTTATATTTTGGAAAGCAGCATTCAGGGAAAAAAGTATGAAATTGTTTTAATGCATTTTGGGCTACTTTTGTTTTATTCTTTTCAACAATGTATTCTTCTTCTTCTGCTTCTAATAAGTGGGAGAATCTCGATCATGTATTGGATCTACTTCCTTGATCAAATGCAGCCCTACTTATTCTAAACATGGAGATGGGACTGGCATTATTTCTGTCCTCCTATTTGTTTCACCTCTTTTATTTAATAAAATGAAAATTTGAACATCTTCTTGTTTCAAGTATTCCTACATTTTAATCTTTAGGCCACGAAGGATTTTTAGGAATTTAATTGATTACTTCTCTACTCCACAGGTTTCTTGGTTGAAGCAGCATTCTGCACCCACTGCTGGTGTTAGCTTCTCACCATCCAATGATAAGGTCTTTTCTTTATTTAATTGAGCTGGCTTGTTCTTCTTAATAAAGAAAAGACAACTAAACTTGCTGTATGCCATTGAATAGTGAGGATTCTTTAGGTCCAGAATTTCTGGGACAAATAGTTAAACATTCTGTTTTTCTTTTTTCCCCACGACAGATAATTGCCAGCATTGGTCTGGATAAAAAGTTATACACTTATGACTCAGGGTCTAGAAGACCCTCATCTTGCATTCCTTATGAGGCCCCTTTCTCTTCCTTGGCATTTAGAGATGATGGTTGGATACTGGCAGCTGGAACAAGTAGTGGTCGGGTGGTCTTCTATGATGTTCGTGGAAAACCACACCCCTTTACTGTTCTTCGTGCTTATGGTAGTTCAGAGGTGAGTTGCTTTTCTTCTTCTTCTTCTTCTTCTTCTTTTTTTTTGTCAATATCCATAAGTTTTGAAGTTTCATTTTGTCTCTATCTGCATTTATTTACTCTGGCATTTGCTTGCACACAGTTGCATGCACGCATGTTTGAGATAATATTATATCTTCTTTATGATTCCATGAAAGCAATATCCAGGGTCCTAACAAAAAAATGCAATATCAAGGGAAAGTAGCAGTACCATGTTGAATTGATATTACAATTTACTTGGATGGCAGACTAAATTTTTTTGATTTCATAGTAAAACCTGTCACCGCAAATTCACTCTGACCCTTTCCCCCACTTTGCGGAAAATAAAGACACATCCTTTGCCACCATGGGAGGATGCACTGCTGTGCATGTCACCAACACACTGCCATATTCCAACATAGCTTTAGTACACTCAAAAATTTATATCACCTGCATAATTTATATGAAGCTTGGACAGTTTATTCTGTTTTTGTAAATGTTTATAGTTTTAGGACCCCTCCAAATCATTCACCACCATGGATGATGCCATTGTGGATGGAGGAGGGGATGATGATGACGGAGGAGAGGGAAGAGAAGAAAGGATACAGTTGGAGGGTAAATAGCTCCCTTTAAATTAATTTCTGATAAATATGAAATGTGCAGGTTTTTGTACATGTTCCAGTAATTGCCTTCGCAGTTTGTTGGCTGTTCTGTATTTAATATTTGCATGTTGGAAACCTCTACATGTAGTTTTGAATTGAGATGTTTCATTTCTATTGTCTCATATTAAGAATTTACATTAGTTTATTCCTCTCCTCTTTTTGTTTTTACTGACTAACATATTATTGTCATTCATCAAGTTAATCGTGAATCATATGCTTCCATGATCTCTCTGTTTTTAAATTACCGTCCTATTTTCAAAATGGGCATGCCTGTCACATGAAATTAGAGTATAGTACTGAATTATTGATAATACTGGATTGTTGATTATAATGATTTGTAGTACGACTCCTCGCTATAGGAGAGCCACATGTTGACACAAATACACTTATTAATACTTGATCTGAAACATGTGGCCTGTTTTATTTCTCCATGTCCTTGGACAAAAAGTGAAAATGAAAAAAAAGAGAGAGCAGCCATTGAATGGAAAGATTAGTACTTATTGAGAGAGCAGGGCGGTACTTGTTGTAGGATGTCATTGCCACTGCCAATGTTGCATCATTGAGGCTGCAGCTGCTTCTTGTTGCCCATAGGATGATTTAATCGATGGCCACTGACTAGATAGCACTTGTCCCAAAAATCAAATACAATACCGAGATGGCAGATGTAAATCTTTTGATTGGTTACACCAACTAGGGAAAAATATACTGGTGATGGAGAATACATCTTGTAGGCAGTTAGATCATGTCCACTTGCTTGAACACCATTGAAGAGTTTCACATTCGATTAATGGACCATATTGATTTTATATTATTGTTTACTTCACATATTTGAATTTGAAGACCTTAATATTCCTAATCTTTATTTATACTAATTATTTACAGTTTTCATCAGGCTGTTACAAGTTTATGTTGGCAAAGATCAAAACCTGTTATTGTAAATGAAAGTAATTGCACTGCTGAGACTGCTCTTTTGGGAGGTGCTGTTGAAGATTCAATCCTTATGCCTGACCCACTCCCTTCTGTAACATCAAGTCTTTCGCTATCCACCGCGCTGCCCGGTTCACGAAATTCTGGCCGTTCAGCCCCCTCAGCAGATGTGTCTTCTCTCACAGCAACCAGTATAGGATCTATATCTAGCACGCTTTATTCATCTACAGCAGAGGAAACACCACTTCGAAACCATCTGTGGCCAGGCGGAACATTGGCAAGGTTACATGCTCCTCGTTCTACCTATAACTTCAAGGATGATATGGAGGTGTTTTCCCCTCTTGTGGATGTTCAGCCAATTACACCCTCTCTTGATAAGCTGTGGGGTGATCATGAGGGAGCAAAGAAAGATCATCTACCTATTGATAAGAAGCCTTCATCTCTGTTGTTTCCTTCATCCAGTAGGAGATTCCCTTTTATAGAGGATGGGGGCAATGACCATCCAATCTTTGATTGGAAATCCAGTTCAACTTCCAGACAGGTCTGATACTCCTTTATCTTCAAGTTCAGTTCCAATATGTGAAATATTTATCTTTTTCGCTAGGTGTGAAATATATATACATACATAAATATATAATATAGACCTTGATCCCCATCAGTATTGATTATTAATTTATTATAACTATACTGCTTATGAAACAAATTCAGAGAATCTATCATTCAAGTAATTGGTAGGCAAACTTTAATATAAAGTTTGGTTCTTTTATTAGTTGTTCAAGTGTTCCATGTAAATAGGCTGCCTCAATTTGATCCCCTTGTGAACTTGATGTGGGGAGTTCAATCTCTCGATGCCTATGCATGATTTGTAAATTGTATTTTCTGATTGGTGTTCTTTATTTTTTGTCACTGACTTGTGCAGGATGACACGCGATCTTCGTTGACACAGTTGGGATCCACTCCTACGCCATCTTCCAAAAGCGAAGATGACTCTATCACTCCTCCAGAAGCTTGGGGTGGTGAGAGATTTTCTGATAAATTCACCCACCACCGCCCGCCAGTCACTTTGCCAACTCGATTAGGGATGTTGGCATCTGGTGGTCTGACATCAGGGTCAATGTTTTCTGGATTACAAGATCTATCCTTGTCAACAAGTCAAACGAGTATGAGCTCCTTGACAAATTCTAATCCGACATTTGCAAATTTGCGTAACAAAGATGTCTCTTCTAATCAAGAGACTTCATTGGGATTACCCGAACATGTTCCCTTTAGTTCCATGTCTGTATCTCTAGGTACAAAAGGTGTCACGGGACAGGCTAACCCCGAATCACCAGGAACATCATCTTTGACCCTCCCTCGAAGATTTTCCACTTATGCCGAGAGAATAAGCACTACTTCATCCTTCAGTGATGGGACATCTCTTTCAACGGGTTCACCAAAAACAAAGAAAACAGGAGCTGAAACCAGGGAAGAACTTTTGAATAGCTTGTTGTCAAGGTCCGACTCATCAGTTGGCATGGAGCCGGGGATTCTTCCTGCAGTAAATGTACATATGGGTTCTTTCCGTAACTTGTTCTATGTTCTTTGTCTGTGTTTGCAAGAGAATACCTGGGTGTTTTCTTTGATAGCAGAATGCAAGCATGATAGATCTTTTGTGATAATCCGTCACATCAGATGGCTTAACCATCGTTCTTTTGAATAAAGCACAGCTCATGCTGGGCCTCACCATAGTTGTGCTATCATTTAAAATGCAAGGTGGTGATCGTGTCCATGATGAGGAATAATTACAAACGTCTATGATGCTAGCCTTTTCCTGTTCTTACTCTATTAGAATGGTTTGCTGATTTGTGATCTTGTAACAGGGAGGAATCACACAACCCCAGAAAGCCTCATTTCAGACAGATCCACAGCAAGGATCCTCCTTTACACTTCAGCTGTTTCAACGTACTCTTGAAGAAACTCTCGGTTCCTTTCAGAAATCCATTCACGAAGATATGAGGAATCTTCATATTGAGATTCTAAGACAATTTCATATACAGGAGGTACATACATAAATCAGATATCAGTCTGTTTTTTCTCGTCTCGCTGCTATTTCCTCTGATTTCTTTAATGGAATCGTTGAGCAGATGGAAGCGTCAGCTGTGATGAGCTCCATACTGGAAAACCAAGCTGAGCTGATGAAGGAGGTTCAGTCTCTCCGGAAAGAAAACCAGCAGCTCCGCCAATTGCTTTGAGAACTAAGTGAGGATTGTATTCTTATGGTGATTTTTTTTTAGTAGTTTCTTTTAGGGTTTGTTTTTTTTGTATCACTCATTTGATGGCCTTCTGTTTTATAGATAGACTGCCATATCACTTGTAGTGAATTTGAGGGTGAAAAAAGAGAAAAAGAAAAGAAAAAGAAACGGAGGACGGAAATATAATTTTCGAGCCTGTGGCTGAAAGTGTACATAATTCTTTTTTCAACTACTAACAGAATGAAGTGCTTTGATAAGAGTATGTGATTAAGTTGTGTATGATGCTCTGATTTGGATGTAGTCGGGCTGTGGTTACGAGGTTCTATGTCAAACTTGCTTTGTAAATGCATAATTCTGATCCTAAATTATGGGTTCTTAGATTTATTATTGAATGCCAGGAGTCCCGCCTTTTCAAGAAATTATGAATACGTATTTTAAAAACCTTCTTCAGGGGAAAACAAAATGGTTAAAAGATGGAGTGCGTTCCATTATTATATATGGGATGAGTGAGCCATATGTGGTCAATCAATGGAAAGAGCAAAAATCTACAAGCAACGTTAGTAGTAATGCCTCATCAGCATATATTTTAATGCAAACTAGTACCTAAACAATTGCCTAATGGAGAGAGTACATTCCCTTCTCTATGGTGAATATTTGAATAAATTTTCAACAAATTATAAACTTTCTTGAACCATAAAACTGGAGTTCTATGAATACATTTTCTGTAATACCATATGCTACACTACTTTATCAATCATTCTTCTGAGGTCATAAAAGGAGTGCATATTTATTTGCTGCTGCTCTTGATCCCTTTTTAAGTAAAATCCAATAGTTAGTTACAAGGTACACAACATTTTGACTATATAGTTTTAAGTTATTATTGTCATCATTCAAATTCATCAGTAGAAAGGAATGGATCTTTCAAACCACCCAACCCCATAACACACACACACACATACAGAGAGAGAAAGAGAGAGAGAGTACTTCAACAATACAACAAGCAGTGGGCACTCAATGCCAGAGTGAACTCACTCAAATAAAAATGATCCAACTTTGTTGTTGCCAGTGCCATCATGGATACTGGAGAATGTTGCAGATGGAAGTGCCTGCAACCTGAGGGGCCTTCAAATCGATTTCATACCTCATTTTTTTACTATTCTCAACACGTCGCCCACTAGATGTAAAGAACCCGTTACGAGGACCTGGTGAATCAACCAGAAGGTAAATGAAAAACACAATCTCAAATGCAAATGTTCAATTACCATAAGGGACATAATGAGCTGAGAAGAATGGCCCCATGGATTTTCTTTTAGACCAAGTTCAAGCGGCTACAGATGAAACATGAGAAATGTAACTCTCGCAGCAAATTTTGAACTTTCTAGTTATTGGAAACTAGAACAAGCGAGTTGTAAACTTTCCTCGTTTCATGAGTTACAACTTGATCTTGGTCACATGAAAAAATCATCACAGTTAGTAGAGGAAAAATTATGCATTGTGTAACCATGATTTCCAGCTGGAAACAGCGAATGCATGGAGACACTGACCACACAATCAATGGGCCACCTAAAAATTCCAAACATGCCATGCTTTTGCTACTCTTATCCTAATAGAACTTCCACAATTTATATAATGGTAGTTAGGAACCCAATTTGACCAAATTTATTCAAGGCAAGGAATATATGTTTTGCTCAAGCAGGTTACTGAATCTTGAGACAACAAGGCATATTAATATTTTTTGACAACATCGTCATTACCTGAAAACGAACGGATTGATTCTGTTTGACACTTTCTCTGAGCCATTTAATAGCTAACGGAAGAGAAGGAAACACCAAACTATTCTCAGAACTGCTACCACTTGTATCTGTTTCATCTTTACCTTCTTCACAAATGACGTCTGTGTTCCTAGCATCTCCTCCTATTAAGTCAAAAAGACAATCAACAAGTTGCCTTTACTGCGATCCTGATTTATGAACACATAAACACAAGGAAGAGACAAAAGAGACTACAAAACATGCGAAAAAATGTACATTACACACTTATTTTGGAAAAATAACCATAAGGTAATCCAATTATAATCAAGCCACTTAAAAGGAGTTTGTTCACCGAAGAAACAAAGGTAATTTGCCCATTAAACATCGACAATAAAATATACAGAATCATATGGGTAAAGAACAATTTCAGACGTTTACAATTGCAATATTGAAATGACGTGCACTGCGTCCAGGAACCATACCTCTCTCCCCATGGATGAGGCTTTCATATACTCTTTGAAGAGTTAACTGCCACGATACATCAACTTGAGAGTCAGCTGGTGGTAAAGAATGGGAACCAACCTTGTAATACACTGATGTATTTGGTACAAAGAGTGCCTTCTTGAAATGAACACCTGAAATATTAATTTGATCTTAATAAATTTCATAACCATCACAGTGAATTTCTTGACCTGGACAATTCTATGATGAATCCCATGTACATCAAGGATAAATTCTTTATCTGGATAGATCCCTTGTTCTGGTTTTTGACCCTTCAAAATTTTGCACAGGTTGACAATTAAGATTGTTAAAACCACTAATTTTTAGATCACCTTGGAGGGATTCGCGCATTTCAGGTTCCAATTAAATGCACTTTAACCATCCTCAAACTATTTTGTCTGTATGTGGTAATTATCTTTTATAAAATTAAAAAAAAAAAATACAGTTATTAAATCTAATGCTGCATCTCGTTAAATATTTACCATGACTAGCACATGTTTTCATCAGGCGAGGAAGAAGCAACTGAGGATCCCGCACTGACATACAATTGAACAACAGTATCTGCATGTAGTTCTCAAAATCTTTAGCAGCATTCAATAGGGAATGAAGCATGGAGAGAGAGAGAGAGAGGGGGGGGGGGGGGGGAAAAAGAATCACAATTATAGGCACCAAAGATCCATTAAACTGACGCTACTCATAATTTTTCAAAGTATAAAGTGCTTTTCAGGATTTTAAGTACAACAATATCAAGTTTGGATATTCATGATGCACCCAAACAAGTACATAATAGAGAAACATGCATGCACGTTTACATAGAAACATATGTCGCTAGATATGTAGATACATACATCATGGTGAAGCTAATGCTAGTTTCTAGTCTGATAATTGAATGAGAGATGTTGTCTTGCCTGATTTGATCAAGGAATTTTTTTGGCCATTCCCAAAGTTGCATGTAAATGAAACATATTATTTTAAATATGATCTGCCCAACTGATGACAGAGGTTGAGTATTCTCAAGCTATGAAGATGGCAATATTGGAAAATTTCCCCCTCTTTTAACAAGAAATTCAAATGGGTACAAGAAACATGCTGATATTGGTTGTAACCAAATTGGAAACCAAAGCCTCTGTTTGTCAAGCCCAAGTTGTGGGAATCCTGGACCGAGTAATAGTGGAATCATTATTCATTAGAGATGCAACAGGTAATTTTAAATTTGTCTTTGCGTCCTATTATGACAATAGTTTCTGTAGTTGCAAAATTAGAAGCTACGGTTAATGGGTTGCCTCACTGTTCTAGATTGCACTGTCATAATATTATCATCGAATCTGAGTTTTAAACCATTAATCGATAATTTGATGAAGTTTGGCTGTGTCCTCTCATAGTCAAAATTTCTGTCTAATCAGAATTACAAGCTATGGTTGATGCATTTTCTCACTGTAGTAGGTTGGGTTTTCATTACCTTATAATCAAATCATAGGGTTTAAACCATCAACTGAGACTTTGACAAAGAAAAGCAGAGTACTGTGGGACATCTGATACCCAGTGAAAAATTTTTAGCATCTTTTAACTAACTAATATAAATGTTATAACCCATCTTTTTGAATAACCAAATAGCCACCAAGGTGGATTTTTACCTATATGATAATTTTACTTCAACTTTTTCCCAATGAAACCTCCAAAGAATAAGGACCCAACAGGGTTAAAAGTTCTGCCATCTGTTCGCGTACCTGAGTGGAGTTCTTCCCAGATGTTTCATCCTGGTACCTCTTGACCAATTCATTTGAGGATCTAGAATTATCCTGTGGTTGATAATTCATGGTCTGTTGATGTTTGTCTTCTTTAA
>JAESVK010000377.1:3437131-3472619 GCA_017140935.1 Hamamelis virginiana | reverse complement strand
TTTCGGCCATTTTATCATGTTTCCAACGCAATCATAAAATCACACTTAAGGTCTCACTTAAACCATCGATGCACTAAGAATAAAGCTTAATTTTTGTAAATTTGTTGTAAAATTTGGCAAATTTTCATGAAAATTAGGTTTAGCTGCATTAAATGTTGAGCTAAGAAGGCAGAACCATATACAGGGTCCTCAAGCTGCTCTTGGTCACCAAATCTTGGACTGCAGTTTTCATTATTATGAATGGGTGAATATCTGTTTTTCAGGAGTTGGGTCGGATGATATGAAGACTTCCTTCATTAGTGTATAATTTTAATAATCATAGTAATTTAGATTTGGTAAAGAGCATTATCCACAATGGAAATTAATGTGTTTAATAAAATGTGCTGCCATACCTTATAATTATTATGACTTGGGGCTTAAGGCACACCATGACCAAATTGAGAATTATCAATGGTTAAAAGGTCACTATAATTCTGACCAAAAATAAATTAATAAATAAATAAAATAAAATAAAAATAAAAATGTAATGACTAGAATGCAAGATTGGAGAATGTGGAATAAGCATAGTGAATTAGATGGAAAAATGATCATGAGTTTTGGCTAAGTGATTTATGTCTCTTCCATTCTGGGTTCCATTTCACATGGATGAGGTTTTCGTCCATTTGTTGCCCCCCTCCCCAGCTATACCTCATTTTAACTAAAATCAGCCAAGAACACAAGCCCTTGGATTCTCATTCACTTAATGCATGATTCATCTCAAGATTCCAATACAATGACTCAAGGCTCTTAGCTGATTTTAGTTAAAATGAAGTACCCCTCATAAGAACATTTTTCATTGATGTATATCCTTTGGAAAAAACAAAAAAAAAAAAAAAATTGATAGAAATGGAAAGTCCTTTACCATGTCAGGGTCATAGCCTCACCCCTCTCAAATTTTTTTTTTTCCTAGTTCAAATGGAGCCTTACTATAGATGGAATACCTTTTGCACCATATGCTTTTGCCACAAACACTTTAGAGAGGAAATTTTATTTATCTTTGATGAGAAAAATCAGGATATCTTCTATTGTTGTTTATTCCTCAGCAATTGATGACTTCCTTGACATTCATGATTTTAGTAATGGCAAGCACAATGTTTGTGGTAGATGAAATCTCTCACACAACTACAATGAATCTCGTGAAACTCATGATCGTATAGGACTTCTTTTCTGCATTATAAACTTCTATATAATGATATTACCTAAATGTTAAAAGGAAGCCCAATTGAGTTGACCCTCTCATCACTCTCCATGATTTCCAATCGAGTTAATTTAGAATATTCTAATTATTTAGATGTTCTTTCTTTACAATCCAATTACCTCTATACATCTCACTATTATATTTTTAAAAAATTCATTTAGACATCTAATTAAATATATATATATTGATATACAAATTTGAAATATTGGAGGAAACTAAAAGTATGATAGTACCTTGAACAGGACAACCAAAGGCTGTTAAAAAAAGAGTAAGTATGGACTCCCTTCATCACTCTCAATTTTTGAATATTTAAAAACAAAATTATAATTTTATAATTTATATAATTTTTTTTCATGCTTACGAACCGACATGGCTATTAGGGTTATTGAATATAAATTCAACGACTACAGCAATAAAGGCATGAAGAAGCACTTCTTGGTAAACTTTCGAAACAAGTTGAACAATGGTGGAAATAAAAGGCAAGATCATAGACCACAGTATGGAGAAGTGGTCTTCGGCCAAGTAGTAGATTCACCATTAATGGGCTAAGTAGTAGGCTCACCATAGTTTAGCCATGGAGATCATTCTTGGGCTTGCAGAGTTGATATGTGATCATTAAGGCATATTTTACAGGATACTACTACAGACTGAGTTCATATGATGGAATTGAATTAAAAGAGTTAATTAATGGAAAATGATTGAAATTTTATTGTAATATTCCTCGTCTTTGTAACACCTAACTTGTACTTATCCATATCCCCTCCTAACTGTTGTAATTGTTGGTCGCTAATGAATATTGCGCGCATTCATTCGATGTCCTTGTCTCGCCATCCATCCATCACAACATCCTCACAGGCTTGCATAGTAAAACTTTTTCATAGTTTAGATGGTATAGCCGAATAAATTTTCAATTTGGTGGCCCGGTGTTACTTTTTGCTTTTCTTAGAGTAACTCACTCTCCAATGGTTGGATTTATTTTTTTGTTTCAAATTCATTTTTTAAATTTGTTACAGTAAAATGAATAGCTATTTAGATCCAAATGTTTCAAATTTGGAAGTGGATTCATTTTTTTGGCTCTTCTCTCTTCCCTTAAGTTATATACAAGTTACTAGGCACTTTTATTTCTCGGAAAAAAATGAATCCATTTCAACTTAGGTTCAAATTTGATTCAACTCTTAGATCCAAGTTATTTTGAACCTACTGTTGGAGCAAGAAATTTGGCATTTGGGTTCAAAAAATGAACCTAATTAAATCCACATATAAACCCACCATTAATTGGAGTTGCTCTTATGATTCTTTTTTAACCAAAACCATCAACCTATCTAACCATTTGTGGGTACGATTAACTTTATTTTAGATGTTTGGGATTATGATTACTTGAATTATGATATATGCCACATAAACTGTTTTGATAATTATTCATAATTAGATCAATAATTTCCTGCAGCCAATATGCGTACTGTATTGAGAATTTGATTGTTCAGATTTTAGTATCGTGCTTTGCTATAAGACTCGAGCAGGCCGCCGGCCTGAGAATCTGGGGGCTCTAAGCAAGGACATAAAATAAGGCCATAATTGTCAATTTTTTTTAACTCCACCATGAAATTTTTTTCAACGATTTAGCGTTTTGAAGTAATTTATTTCTATTAATTTTTTGGAAACCAAACACAACCATAAAGTAAAATAGAAAGAAAAAAAAAATTCAAACTATAGGGATTATACATTAATGTGGTCCTATTTTTTTTTTGCAAGAAATTAGAGGCCTAAAGCCATATTTTTTTGCAAGAACATTCAAATTTTGGGCTCTTATGTTTTTTACAAAAAATTGGGGGCCTAAAGCCTTTGCTTCAATGGCTTTAGCTCAGGCTGGACTCGAGAGTCACATCTTTATGAGATTAGAAGTTCTGAATTTGAATATTTCAAGTCCCTTTTGATGTGTGCTTATGTCAAGCGAGTTTTTTCGCTTCAATTACTGAGAAGTATTTGAAGTCTACCAATCTAGCTTATTTTTCATGTTCGATATTATGGGGTTGTTTTGAAAACATGAGTCGAATACAGATTTTTACATTTATTTCGCTATTATTTGGTACGTCCTGTTTTTTCCTATATTTTTTCTAGCTAGAGTGGCAAAAAAAAAAAAAAAAAAAGGTTTTCTTCTAACCAACTTGAAACCAGGTGTGAGCTAATTTATTTAAGGAGTAGTGCTATATATCCCAAAAAATTGTCCTAAAAGGACATTCCAAATGAATCATAATCTTTCATTTATTGTGAAAAGAGAATTCACTTAAAAATGTAAAATGATATATCTTCTAAAAATGTTGTCCCAAAAGTGTATCCCAAATGATATGATGGTTAATCTAACCTTTCTTTTTTTTTTAGTAAATTCTTAAATTGATAATAAATGAAGGCTATGATTGATTTGTGATAGTTTTTGGGGACAATTTTTTGGGATATATAGTATTACCGCTAAAAAAGAGAAGAAGTAACAATAATGCTATATATTCCAAAAACAATTGTCCCAAAAAGACATTCCAAATAAATCTCAACCTTTCATTTATTATGGAGAAATAATTTACTAAAACAGATAAGGATTAGATGATCTGCCACATCATTTGGGAGACGTTTTGAAACAATTTTTTTGGAATGTAAAGCATTTTCGAAAAAAGAATGGTTAGATCATTGCCACATCATTTGGGAGACGTTTTTGGAACAAATTTTTTGGAATATAAAACATTTTTCTTATTTAAAATAAAATCTTATGAAATTAAGGCATAAACAAAGCAAAACTATTTTATGTTACCCACAGAAATATAGAATCCATTTATATGCATAATAAAACACCAAAAAGCAAAACCATGTCCTAATAATACTTGTGCAACTCCTTCCTTTTTACTTGGCTGCCACAATACTCATAATATACTCAATCTCCTCTGCAACTTCTTTCATCGAAGGCCGATTCTGTCTCTTCTCCTCCAAACACCCCACTGCCAAAAACCCCAATGCCTTCATCGTCTCCATTTCCAAACTACTCGCTCCCTCTTTCAACGACGGTTCAACCGCATCCATCAATCTCTCTTCCTCCACCATCCTCTGCACATAAACAGCCAAATTCACATCATCCGATTCTCTATTAAAATCAATAGCTTTCTGAGAAGTCAACAGCTCCAATAAAACTACTCCAAAGCTATACACATCACTCTTATCAGTCAACTGATAATTCCTATAATACTCCGGATCCAAGTACCCAAGAGTCCC
This sequence comes from Hamamelis virginiana, assembly GCA_017140935.1. Classification (NCBI taxonomy): domain Eukaryota; kingdom Viridiplantae; phylum Streptophyta; class Magnoliopsida; order Saxifragales; family Hamamelidaceae; genus Hamamelis; species Hamamelis virginiana. The sequence goes on along the minus strand of JAESVK010000377.1, from coordinate 3,468,127 downwards.
CTGAGCACACGTCGATATATGGCTCAGATCCGTTTGAGCCAATCTGGATAATCCGAAATCCGAAACCTTGGCATTCAATTTCTCATCAAGCAGTATGTTGCTGGATTTAACGTCCCGGTGATAAATTGGAGGAACCGCAGAGGAGTGGAGGTAAGCAAGACCCTCAGCAGTATCATGAGCAATACTGAGTCTATGTGTCCATGTGAGATGCTTTCGTCCGTTTGGTATTATTAGATTATTACTGTGTAGGTGTTCAAATAGGGTTCCGTTTTGGATAAATTCGTAAACCATGATCGGCTGTTCGAGCTCGACGCAGCAGCCGAGGAGATGGACGAGACTCCGGTGGTTGACTTGGCAGAGAATTCGAACTTCGTTGAGGACTTGGTCGGTGCCTTTGGTGTTGCCGATCTTGGCGCATTTGACGGCGATGATTGTGCCGTCATTGAGAATGCCTTTGTAGACTTCGCCGTAGCCGCCGGCACCGAGTAGGCGGTCTCTGGAGAAGTTTTCTGTGGCCTTTTTTATTTCTTTGCCGGTGAAGACTTTGGCTGATTTGCCTCCGTTGTTTGCGTTTAGGATCTCTTCGCGTTCTCTAGTGAGCCGGTCTTGGGCTTCTTTGATGCGTCGGTGGCGCTTGTAGAGTAGAATGGCGATGATCGAAGCTACCAGTATTGCAACGGCCCCGGCGGTGACACCTGCTCATTTTCAGAGTCTCGAGTTAAAACCAGCTCATTTACTAGCAAGCATTGTTTTAAAATACAGACAGTTAATCGAATCGCAAAAGTTACTGAATTAAAGTTGAATCAGTTCAACCGGCGGATCAATCAGATTGAACCGTGATGTCATAAATATATTATTTATTTATTTATTTATTAGAATAAAAGTTGTAAATTATTCAAAATATATTTTTTTTAAATATTTGTACAATCAATTCATATATTTGAATTTATGTGCAGTCATCAATATTGAAAATTGATAATTACTATTGATCAATTTTTATTATATATATTTTTTAAAATGCAAGATAAGAATATTGTATTATTAAATTAGGTGCTTGGATTTTTTTTTGTTATTTGGGATTTTTTTAGACTAATTTGTCTTTTTAGCCTTCTTGGCTTTAAGAGATTTTAAAAATATTGGGACTATTTTAATCATTTTAGCACTTTTAAAAAAAAAAAAAAAAAAAAAAGAGGGGACTAGTTCCTGTTTCAACCGGTTGAACCGGCCGGTCCGATTCGAGTTTGATAACATTGTTAACCAGTGAAATAATTAAAAGGTTGATGATAGCAAAGAGCATCTCCAATCTTAAGCCAAAATGGCAGTTCAATGAAATAGGTATTTGACTAGCATTTTGGACCCTTCAACTAGTCTATTCCCACAATTGAGAATTTTCACCCAATGGACTCATTAAATAATGTTTTTTTAATCAAATAATAGAAATCTATACATACTCAAGCTTCCTATTATTAATAAGTACCAATAAACTTCTATCTTAGGCCCAAAAAAAGAATGTATACTAGTGAGTCAACAGATAAATAATTATGTTCTTTCTAAAGTTATATTGTGAGATTTATTTTATTCATCACTCAATCATGATTTAATTGAAAAGATTGAGAAAGTTATTAAGACCACCCAATTAATCATAATTACTGTGGATTTATTCATTTCATTGAGCCATAAGTAAATGGCCTGTTTGGGAACTTCGAAAACTGGGTCTGATCAGTTTTGATTTCTTTTCGTTATATGATTTTTATGTAAACCAACTTACATTTGGTTTGAAAAAAATTATGTTTATACCTTATTTTCTTGACAGGATTGAACTGATCTACTGAAAAAATATACTTATCAAACAAGACTAAATAAAAACCAAACAGACTTATCCTTAACTGGCCAGATTCTTAAGTTTACCAAACACCCCCAAAAGGAAGGAATATTAATTAGTTCATTGACTAGTGTCTAGTTGGCTTGACATATCAATTGAAACATATGTGAAATTAATTATTATCCTAACATGTCAATATATCATTAACATGTTACATGTCACACCTACCACTGAAAATGAATATAATTTTTTTCAACAAAAAAAGAAGACGATAATAAATTATTGTAAAACTAGTAACACCTTTAATGCAATTTTTATTTTTATTCTTTTATTAAAAAAAAAATGTAAGTTTCACTGGTTAATTAAAAGACAGATATGCCTTTACACGTACCTGCTATGAGCGGTGTTCGGTCTGTAGAGCCATCACAGCCACTTGGATTTTGACACGTCACATCTGCACAAAATGAGGGCCACACCTTAGCCAATTACATATTCCCACCTGCCCCACAAGCTTAATTTATTTATTTATCGTAACAGAAAGAAAAACTCATTCCAGGAATTAAGAAGAAGAAGAAGAAGAAGAACTCACTTTGAACACACAATCCTGCAGTTGGGTCCCACGAAAGCCCAGAAACACAAAAACACCTATTAACTCCAGTCATAGTTGGGTCCGGCCCACACGTTGAGTTCAGCCCATCCGTACAATCTGCCTGGGACCCACACACCGGTTCCTGTGGCGAAACCCACTCTATTTCCACCCCCGGCGCTGGCCACTGGCTAACCGGTAATTCGGTGTTCAAGTTCACGAAACTTCTGTACGCCCTGCACCCAGCGTCACGAACCCTAATCGAATACGACGTCGTCGACCCACCAGCCCTGAACGTACAGCATATCGGCGCGTCAACACACGCGGCCGCGTCTTGAGTATCGTTGATGTACGTGTGACATAGACTCGCTGATGTGCAGTTCAACGGTGACCGGAGCAAGGAGTCGGTGCAGTTGAGATACATGATGGTGTTACTGCTGGTGACGTTAAAGGGGAGGGTTTCGTTGAGTTGTATTCCCTGTTGCATGAGATCCGTTGTGACGCAGGTGTTGCCTGCGAAGCTCGCAGGTTGGATCACGAACCGTTGGTTTGATGGAGTGATGGACGTGATTGGATATGAGTTGTTGAGTGTATCGAACCTGAGTGTACCGGCGTCGCACCGGATCTTGTAGGACTGGTCACCGCAGTTGGTTCCAGTGCTGAGTGGGTAGGGTACTGGGGAAGTGCCACAGTCTGGGCAGCGAGTGGCGGACATTACGCACCCGGCGCACAGTAGCAGCGCCGCCATGAATAACACCAGATTAGAGGCGACCTCCATCGGAGGAAATAGGCAGAGAGTGAGAGAGAGAGAGACAGGGGGGTGGAAGACGTGAAGGCCTTTTCTGTTGACTGTTGAGTTTTAAACGAGTTGTAAGGGTGTTTTTGTCAAAGTTTCGGATAAACAGAGCTGTTTTGGCAGGTTGGAAGATTCCTATTACGTTTTTGACATTTTGTTATTAAATAATATATATTTGACTGTTAATTTTGACTAGTCCTTTCTTTTCCTGTTGCCCAAATTTTGCTTTTCTTGCTACTCAGGCCAAAGTTATCTACAGTGATCCTTGCACTAGTGTCCCTACATTTCACGTATATCTAATTTTTTTCCAATGTTGCTGTTTACTTCTGTTTTTATATAGTTTAACTCAACTCAACAAAATTATATTATAAATAACATAAAAAAAAATTGCAGCTATGCACAAATTTATTTAATAGTTTAAAAACCCATTTATCCTACAAAAATAATGCACTTATTTTTTATAAGAATTATCCAAAAATCTCTAAATCTAGAATTTTATACAATAAAGTCATGGGATTTTCAAATTTATTTATCTATTTGTTATGTTGAAAAGACCCTAAGATACAGTACTTAGTACTAATTATAAAATACTTATGTGAGGGACTTATGGGTATATACATTTTTTTCCTCTAAATGATAGAAATCTATTTCTATTTAAAATGCTTTCTTAATCGAAATAAATTAGCAAGAATGTACCTCCATATTTTTTCAAATATAAAGACACACACCATTAGATTTACAGGTCATTTACTATCGTGCAAAAACATTTCAAATATATTACTAACCCATAATTTTTGTGCATTGTTAAAAGTTAATAAATAAATTGTATTTAATTTCCATAATATCTTATGTTATACTATATTATAGAATAAAACTCTTAGAAATTTAAGACAAATTTCCAACATCCAGAGAATAATTAAAAATGATAATATATGAGTTGGTTTTAGGCAGCATGTTAAGAATTGTGACCCAAAGCTAGTGGTTTTTTTTTTTTTGTTTTTTCAAACGGTTAAGGTGTTCAGCCAGCTTGCAAGCACCTCGACTAAATCCCTCTCCGACGATCTTAAGGGTGCACTCTCCCACATCGGCCTGATGCATTCAGGAATTAATTCTTGTAGTGCTCCCTAAAAAAATCGAACCTTAATTGATAAGATAAATGAATCTTCCCCTACCAACTAGATTAATGTTTGACTTACGCGCATTATCAATTAGTCATAGCACACCATGGAGACTCATTTATGTCGAGTGGGATGTTTCGGGGAGGAGGTTGGTGGTGGATGATGAGTCATCAATTTAACATGGCTTTTTCTTGTACAGGTAAGCTTTAATTGGCGCCATGTTCTTGTTCTGTTGGCCTTCGTGTGGTATCCTTGTAGGAGCCGGATGCACTTACTCTTGTCTCTTGCTGATATACATGCACTGATACTGCATTATATTCTCACTACTCCACTCACTTATTTTCATTTGTCATGAATTCTTTTTTCTTCCTTTCCGTGCAATTCCTTTTTATGTTTTCATTTATTTTATTTTAATCCTTACTATCGTAATTTTATTTTCACTTTATAGTAGTGATGTCAATGGAATGGGTTAAAAAGGTAATCCGTCCCGTCCCTATTGGAAAGAGTTTGAGAAATAGATTTGAAAATCCTATAGGGGTTTGGAAAAAAAATTAAAAACCCTATAAGATTTGGAACGAGAATGTGATATGGCTTCTCCAACCCATCCCGCCCTGTATATCTTTGTATATATAATTATAATAAAATCATTTTTATTTATTTACAATATTTAGTGTTTTAAGATTTTTATCAATTCTATTTTTTTCTATTCTTTTCACCAAGTTAGTATGTATAAATATATATTTTAACTACTAATACTTATAATTCAAGATAAAAATCAAAATTTATTGAGATTATGGTTATGATTCATTTCAAAATAAAATAAAATTGAAGTTTAAAAATTATTTTAATTATTTTTTCAAACCTGATGGGAAAACCTGCCCCATCCCGCCACGTTGACATTCCTACTTTACACTCTTAAATGGTTATTACCAATAGTTTTACCTCCTTTTAATTAACTTATATTGGGCAATACTAACTGTCTGTCTAGCTTTGGAGCATTGTTATAAGGTGGGGTTTTTGTTCATTCACGCCACCTACTCTAGCTAAGTGAAAGGAAATCTCTTTTACCAATACTTTTCTTATCTTTGTAATTATTTTAGACAATAAGAATGCAACCCATAGTCAAAGTAAAGTTGCATAGTGCATAGGTATTACTATTCGTCTCAAATATTTTTCTTATAGATGTCAGTTATACCAAAATTATATTAATCTAGCGGCCAGTTTCTAAAAATGTCGCTAATTTTATAATGAAAAATTGTACCTAACTAATGTGATTTTTGACATACATGGCATGTATAAGATAAGAGCGATGCTACATGTTTCATCCCAATTGTCGTCCAAATTCCCCTTTCTTTCATTTTTACAGCTTTTGCGAGATTTTTATTGTTTTTCTTTTATTTTCACTATCCTTATATTTTCAATGTCCTTATATTTCCAAGATTTTTAATGTGTTTCTAATATTTTTACTGTCCTTATATTTTTACTCTGTTTCTTCCATAAGAACAATAAAATATAAGTCAGTGAAAATAGACCAAATGGTAGTTCTGTCATATTCCTTTAACTATTTTTACTGTTTGATATATTTTCATTATACAGTGAAAATATGTCAATGACAGTGAAGATACACCCGACGGTGAAAATACACCATAGACAGTGAAGATACAAGGATAGTGAAAATTACTCGGGATAAGAAAATACAAGGACAATAAAAATACACTTCAGGATAATGAAAATAGAAGACAGTGAAAATACATTTCCATAAAGACAGTGAAAATAGAAGACAGTGAAAATATATCAAATGATAGTTCTGTTTTTTTTCTTTAACTATTTTTACTGTTTGATATATTTTCATTGTTTTCTACAAAGACGGTGAAAATACACCCACGAAAGTAAAGATACACATGATATTGAAAATACACAAAAAACAGTGAAGATATAAGAATAATGAAAATACATTTCAGGACAAAAAAATACAAGGACAATGAAAATACACTTTAAGACAGTGAAAATATACTTCAGGTTATAAAAATATAAGGACAATAAAAGTACATTTTAGGACAGTGAATATAGAAGACAATAAAAATAATTTATTTTTCTTTAACTGAATGGTTAATGTGGTCCCAGAACATGTTAACACATAGGATAGGAAGGAATAATACGGGAAAATTTACGGTAAAAGTAACATTTTCCATAAGATAAATATATATACAATCAAATGAGCTATTTTCAAAATGTCTGTCAATGGGCTTCTTTTGTTTTTTTTCTTCTCTCAACAGATTGAATATCAAGTTCAACCCCATCTTTTCACATTATGCGTTGATCACTATTCTATATACTATTAACATATTTATTGCATATATATATAAAAGCTTTTAACAGATGCATCCACTAATTGATGTGTCTCTTTTTTTTCTTTTTTACTTTTTAGTGTAAATTAAAAAGGACTAAATAAATTAAAGAAGACTAAACTTTTTTTATTAATTCCAATTCCTAGTTTATCATTATCTCATTAATTGATAAAGAAATTTGATAACCTTTTTTTAGCATTTTTCTTACCATAGTCCTCTTCTTCTTCTTTTGTTGCCAACCCATATACTTCCAACATTTTACTCCTTATCGAAGAAACTTAATACCCAAAAAACGGAACACTCCCCAGTCCCGAGTCCGGCTTTACAGGTGAGCAAGGCTTTGCTCACTATGTGGTGAGCCACCCATGGATGTGTGACACCTAGATTTAAATTCAATCTAATATCAAAATTACCTCGTTGATTAATTAAGATTTCTTTTTAAAAAAATGCTCTTTTTGGAAAATCGTCTATTTTAATGGCAGAAAAGTCTAATAATAGTCTTTTTACTATTTTTTGATTGAATGTTTGGATTGGTACAAAAATAAGAATATCTCTTATGTGGTCTAATTGTAATCAAGCTAAAGCCAGGTTTGCTAAGTCGATCTAAGTTAATCATTAAGATTAAGGCTCTGATACCAAATTGGCGAGCATCTAGTCAAACCTGCAACTTTCGAATTTTAAGTCTAAACTGCTAAATATCTTTATTTGATTTTACAAAGTTAGGGGGTCTAAAATAGAATTTCATAAAGTTTTATGACTAAAGACAAAAAGAGAGGACCAGAAAATTCACAACCCGAAAATTCAAAAAAGGAGAGGACCAGAAAGAAAAGATTAGGAAAAGCCGACATGTTCTAGTCTTCTAGAATCCTAATGGAGGGGTAGTTAAAACCCACACGGTTCATGTGAAAACGTGGTGAAATGTCATTAGTTAAAGGAAAATCCCAGAAGGTCGACCTTTTAAATAAGCCCCATGTGAATGTTGCATGAGGCCACACACCGTTTACTTTTTTATTTATTTTCCTCACATCTAATTCAACTTCGTACATGTTTTTCCAAAACCAGAGAAAATGAGAAATCACCAAAAATCCAAGAAAGCCTTGAGAAAGTGAGAATTAAGTAGAATGCGTGCTTGGGGTGGAATTCATCTAGAAGACCTCACCCACAGTCTTCAATTCTTTTAGTGGGAAATTAACCATACTTGCTTCTGCAAAATGCCCTAATAATACATTGAGCCTAACCTTGAAGTTTAGAAACGTTTCATGGTTGTTTGGCAATTCCTAACTACTGTTTGGCAGCGTTTAATTATGACTTTTCATCACTGCCATGTCTTTAATCCAAATAGCATTATGGAAACAATGTTTTTTTTTTTTTTTTTTTTCCTAAAAAAAAAAAAACCACTAACCCTAACAAACAGGATTAAGGCTAAATTGATGTTTGGGATATTTTAGGAAATTCATGAGGTTTGTTAATCAAATAATGAAATTTAAATAGCATAGGGTGTTGGAGATCATTTAAGGGGGTTGCAATATCCCCACCCTTAGTTTATATAATTAGAAATCACATATAAGTTGGGCCTAAGAAATTAATTTTGACATTGATCTGATAATATCTCTCTCTCTCTCTCTTGAGAGTCTCTCATGAATAAATGAATGGCCCTTGATTATTGCTTACTGGGGCCAACCCTTAGTTTTCCTTTTTGAATGATGTGGCCCTGGACTTGGTCCAAGCCAAATTCTACAATGTTCGGGCTGGACGGGCCTGGCCTATTACAAACAAAGATGTGGGCAATAAAAATGGGAGTTTATTATTCCACCACAGTGCAAGAAAAATTATGGATCAGTAGACAGTAGATTTGAATTGAAGTAGATAAAATTTTATTAAATTCAAAAAAAAAAAAAAAAAAAACCCCTTAATCATTGGCCTTGATATTACCTTCATTTACAACATGGCGTGATCATTTTTGCATATGTATATATTTACACACATATGTTGTCATTAAGTAGAGTTGAACTCCTCGTTTATACACTTGTCCCTGCTTGCCAGAAGTTTAGCACAACTTAGGTTTTATTGATCCATTAAGAACCGAGAGAGGAAAAAAAAAAGCAGAGAAACAAATCACTGACACACAAACTTCCAAGATGCATTGAAAAGCTCACCAGATTCTATTCAAAGTCACACACTTGAGTGGTCTCGATAGACAAGAGTTGCGATTCGATAAGATGAAAGTAACGGCGGAGATCTTTTGATCACAAAACGAGGCTTCGACTACGAGGAGGAGGACAATGAGGCGATTGAGTTTTGGCAGTATGGACTATATGAGAAGAAGAAGTTATTGGAAAATATGAAGATGGACAGAGAACAGTATCTGACTCGAAAACTTGGATATCTGATGATTGGAATTGTGCTGAATCTCCCGGAAGTTCCACGTATGATGCTGTAGGCGATTCATGCAACCATGGTGAAGTCATGGATGCTAGCCCACCACTTCTGAAATGAACAATGGCTCTGTAAATTAAAGGTATGAGACCTTCCATTCTAGAGAGAGAGAGAGAGAGAGAGATTTGCTTCAATGGGAAAGAGGTTGGATGGGTTAAATGGATGGCCAAAGATATTAAAAGTTGGAACTGAAAGCTCTTCTCTAACCATATCCTTTTTTTTTAACCACCAAAGCAGCCTTGCTTAACACACATTTCAGACATTTAAACATGTTTCCAATACAATCACAAATCACAAATCACAGTTAAGGTCCCACTTAAACCATTAAAGGACAAAAAATAGAGCTTAATTTGTAAAAAAAATTAAATAATCATAATAATCAGGTTTTTCTGCTTTTAGCGTTGAGCTAAGAAAACAGAAGCATAGAGTCCTCAAGCTGCCTTCAGTCACCAAATCTTGGACTACAGTTATCATTATTACGAATGGGTGAATCTCTGTTTTTCTGGAGTTGGGTAAGATGAGAAAATGAGATGGAAGGCTTCCTTCATTGGGATATAATTATAATAATAATATTGAATTTAGATTTGGTAAGGAACATTATCCACAATGGAAATTAATGAGTTTTATAACATGTTCTGTCATACCTTATAATTATTATTACTTAGGGCTTAAGGTACATCAATGACCAAATAAAGAATTATCAATGGTTAAAAGGTCGCTATAATTCTTACCAAAAAGATGCTTCATAATAACAACTTAGAATGCAAGATTGGAGAATGTGGAATAAGTACAGTGAATTAGATGGGAAAAAAAATTAAGAATGAAATTTGAGAGTGAAGATCATGCATCCCAAATTTCCGATCTCCATTTTCTATCCCCTCTCACAAAAGCCCACCTTGAAAAGTGGGCTTGTGTGAGAAGGAGTAGAGAGGCAGATGATCTTCACTCGAAATTAGGAGTATATTTGATTGGTAGGAATGGAAAGTCCTTTACAAGTCTGGATCATAACCCGTGTTGAAAAGTCGCACAAATTTTGATGGAAGTCCCTATCCTTGGGGTATGTGCAGAAATCATTGTCTAAACATTGCGAAGCTCCAAAGAAAGTAATAATGGCAGATGAAAGAAGACGCTTTCTGATTACCGCTCTGCAATACCCCTCCAACTTTAATATATATTACCTGAATATTTCATATTTACAGCATACAATTTCACACTGCCGATAGAAGACGCTAAAAATCATCCAATTTCAAGGTATAAAAATTAGAAGAAGCTGGGACTTCCAAAACGCACTTAGAAAGAGCCCGACAATCATCAATCAGCCATGGCTCTGCAAAATATCAACATTTAACCAACCTAATGACATATTTTCATTGAGGAAACTAAGGCATGGGCTCAGCAGTAGTGCCCTTACCTTCATCTCCCCAAAGGAAATAGCCTGGATTCCTGTCATTCATTACATTGTGTTGTATAAAGCAAGCTACAATAACAATCCCTTCTCAGGAAAAATAAAATTAAAAAGGATAGCAATTTAAATAAAAAAAACAAAAAAAAAAAAACAGCACAAGAGCGGACACCATTCATTGAAGAAATCCAGAAACAACCACCTTCCCTATACATTAAATAGGGTGCATAGCATTTCAATGCATTTTGATCACATTAGATAGCTCGACTGTACCAGCTAAAACTATTCACAGTGGACTAAAATCATGGTGTACATCTCGAATGTGACTCTTCTTTCTAGCAATGGTGTTAAAAGACAGGACCAGTCATGGTGAACCTCTGTCATGAAAGAATGATTACATACATATATGCATATGTATACAAGCTATTGTATGTATATATACATATGACTTGTTACATATCAATCAAAGAAAAGATAACTACTAACCTAACAAAACTGTGCCAAGGCCTTTAGGAAGGTGGGGAGAACTCATGTGGGTGATTCAGCCAGAAGAAGGGTATGCCACCAGCCACATGCAACATTTTTAGGTACACAACCGTCAATAGTGACTTGAGAAGGAATGTTGCGGTCAATCACGTCACCCAAACCAAGCTGTGTCAAGCAACCATAAACTTAATTTAGATATTACGAAGACTGTTATGGGGCATCTGGAATGATGCGAATTAATTTCCTAGCATTTAAGCACACAAGTTGGTCAAGTAAAGCACTAAAAGAAGTATGACTCATGTTTCACATGATATGAAACACAAGATGAATCATGCGAAACACAAGATGAAATGACTCCAACTTTATATGATGTTCAGATGCCCCCAAATAGTATGTATTGACTACAGTTTGAGGATGATACCTGGCCATACTTGTTCCAGCCCCAACAGAATAGTTTCCCTTCCGCTTCAAGAAACAGAAACAAAGAGTAAGTCATGAGCACAAGGTCTGGCAGTAAGAATCTACTCCTTCAACACCATATTCATGCAGGACCAAAATTCTAACATTGTATCTTAAAGTTAGAGAGTAGATTTAGCGAATATAACTTACTATTTGAAGTTAGAAACAGAGTGGCTCCACCATCTCAACCAAATAAAATGGTATCCCACAGGTTTTAAACTATTATTACTTACTACATTCACCTTTAACACCCTTTGCCCCACCTATGAAGAGTTTTTAACTGGTATCAATTCCTAATTGGAGGTCATTTTCCATCTTTGTACACTTGATTGTGATCACAGATTTGTATCTTTAGGTCTTTCCTTTTCCTTTCTTTTTTTTTCCCTATCTTATTATTATTATTTTAAAAAATTTATTCATAATTTTCATTATTATTATTATTATTGTTAAGGCTTCATTTTTACGAGGTTGTGAAGAGACAAAAAGCTCATTCAAACTTTTCCCTCACGCCCATACCATTACTGCTTCCCAAGAGGACGGAGAAAAGAAAAGAAAACTTGGAAAATTGCAACTCTTTAGGATTGTAAAGGTTGTGTAGCATTCAGCATTTTCATTCATTTTCCTCCATCTTATCAAAAACCAAATGAAGCATTAAAGAAAAGTTCATGTGATCTTCTATGAATTCCCAACAACCCCAGTTCCCTTATCAGTGAGGGCACGATGTCCACAACCTAGAGTCCGCCAGTATTCAAGTTTGCCTAAACGTGGCATTTGTCATCAGTTTGAGGGCTATTAATCCAGTAAGCTAAGAAGGGAAAAATGGAGGCCCATGCAAGACATACCTGTGATTACAGCACTGTGACGAGCACCACAAGATACTATTTTTGCATGCATATTTTCCAAACTTGGAGCATCCAAGAGCCTGGGGAGAGTCTGATGCAAAAATTCATAAAACCAATGTCACTTGCATAAACGTCTTTTCCAATGAATATGGTTTATGAACATGGAAGATCTATGTCAGAGCTTTCCAACAATCAGTAGTGAGGGTTAGAATACAGAGTGGAAGTAGCAACAAGAAACATGCTTGGAGTTACCCTTTTAAGTGATCTTAGCCATCCATCCCAACATTCTATGAGCAAAAGCCATCCATCCCAACATTCTTGGGTTGACATTTTGTCTAGAGTTTCAAGGTTGTAATTCAAACCTTTTACCAGCGTATAATGGTACAACCAGTATATGCCTTGTGACATCATAACAATGTTGTTATCTTTACCGTATTGAAGAAAAAGAGAAGAATCATAGACTGGGGAACGTACCTCAGCTTGATCAACACCAGTTCCCAATTGCCCAAACTGATTCCCGCCAAATGTATACACATCACCATCAGCAGATATGCAGGTTGTGTGCCACAGTCCCGCGGCAACTCCATCTATCCGGATGCCCAGTAAGGAAGATACACAAGTTGGACTTAGCTCATCATCTGTACTTCCTTGCCCACACTTAACCAAAACAAAATAGCAACAGAAACAACTTTACTATATCGTGATAAGCAAGAAAAACATGCAACAATCTTATTAAGTACAATAGAATAAAGGTAAGAAAAGAGAGAAAAAAATAGAGGGATAGTTTGAATAATCCCTGTTAGAGTGAACCTCATCTTGAACATCTACTGTGCTTTATTCTCCACCATTTTCTACTTTACCTACATGTTGATCCTGAAGATAGTTAATAGTTGGGGATGTTCTTTAAGTGTCAGGGATTAATACAAGGATGACAAGAAATGTTTAACATGCCAATTGAAGTAACAGAACATAGCAACAACAAAACTTTAGGGGTACTTTGACTAATAATTTTGAAGCTACAACCAGTGTGTTTCATCATCTAAGAATGAAAATGTGCAGAAGCTTGAAATTATAAAATTACCCAAATTAGGCAGATCCGTTAATGGAATCCAGTGCTTCGTCCTTCAGGTCAATTAAATTACCAGACAAGATCGTTTATTTAGGTATCCATAAATAACCACTAACAGGTAATGGTGCCTTCATGAGACTGCATTCCGTACCAAGAGGTCAAGACTGATGGAATATTTGAAGTCAACTTTCAGATATTTGATGTCCATAAATTGTGGAATCAGCAGACTTTTCTGTCTTTTCAAAGCATGAAAAATGATAAATATTGTAAAAATTATAACATTTTACATTTTTGCAACACATTTTCTGTTGATTTTTTTTTCCTGACTTTAAAGCATTGTTTTCATAATCTCTCGTCTATAAGCACTTTGCACTCTGCACAGCTATACCTTAGGAGTATTTGAAAACAAGTGCAGTACGGAAATTTCTAAATTCCAAAAAAAAAAAAAAAAATCCTTTCCTACATAGAACTTATTCTTTCAATAATAATAGAGTAATAGTCATAATAATTTTTTCCACCATTTAGAGTGATCCTCATCTTGAACATGTCAACAACCAAAACTTTGCGGTTACCTATGTTACACGGACTCTTCACTTCACTTTGAAATACTCGCACTCGATCCTTGGACAAGGATAAGGGTACTCTTGCCGGATACTTCAAAATAGTGGAAAATCTTCGGAAAATAGACAAATCTAACACTTGGACACGTGCCCGCACCCGACACTTGTACCCGAGTCCATGTAACATAGGCGGTTACTCAGATTACATAATTTTGAAGCTACAACCAATGTGTTTCATCATCAAGATTGAAAATGTGCAGAAGCTTGAAATTATAAAATTACCCCAAAATTAGGCAGATTAGTTAATGGAATCCAGTACTTCGTTCTTCACATCCATTAAATTACCAGACAAGGTTGTTTAATTCGGTATCCATGAATAATAACCAACGGGTAATGCTGCTTTCAGGAGACAGAATTCTGTACCAAGAGGTCAAGACTGATGGAATACTTTGAAGTCAACTTTCAGACATTTGATGTCCATAAATTGTAGAATCAGTCATGAAGAATGATAAATGTTGTAAAAATTATAACACTTTACATTATTGCAACACATTTTCTATTTTGATTTCAAAGCAATATTTTCATAATCTCTCATCCATAAGCATTCTGCACAGCTATACCCTTTAGGACTATTTGAAAAAAATGTGCATTTTGGAAATTTCTAAATTCAGAAAAAAAAACAATATATCCTTCCCTACATAGAATTTTTTTTTCTCCTTAATCAGCAGAACTCTAATAATTATAGTAATAATGCCTTTTTGAACCATTAAGGGCAGAAGGTTGATTTAACATACTTCTGTTCACCAAAATGGAAGGATGGTCTACATGGATCTCTATGTTGGTTAGAGCAATTGTGCAGTCAGGGTTAACCTCATCCTTCTACCAAAAATGCACCAAAAAACATAGATAGATCTATGTTTCCAAGTAAGGTGCAACATGCCAGCAAATGATTTACTTCTTTTCAAACAGGAAACAAATGGCCAAAGAAAATAGAAAAAAAAAAATGCCTTAACCGCAGAGTGAATGGGAAAAGTATCACTGATCACCTAACACTCAAGAACAAAAGTGGTTATAAGATTTTGCTGACAATTATTAGAGTTGTGGGGTGGGGGGGAAGACACAACAGAACCAGAAATTCCAAAAATGCATCAATAAGTGGCTGGCATGAAATTATTCTAATAAATTTCCTGACAAAAGATAAGTACAGTGAATTGTAAGAGGACAACTTGTGTGAGTATAGGTGACATGGATTAACCAAGGACTCGTCAATCTTATCAGGGAATTAGAAGTGGACAACATGTGTGAGTATATGCAACAATGGTACACCCAAGCACTTGGCAATTTTTTATAATTAAGATGTGCTTTTTTCTGTGGAAAGTCCATGTAATGCCATGCAAAATAATTATATTAAAATGATTCAATACGAAAATGGAATTGATCAAGCATCTTGTTAACACGTACCACCTGTTTTGAAACTTGATCTGAAATCAACTAACGTCAATGTTAAAGATTTTTCAATATTAACATTGACAAACCCAAGCAAAATGCTCACATTGTCAAAAGCCGACTATTAGAAGGTAAACTGCTTGAAACTGGTCCATTGACTCCAAGCTTTTAAGCAGTCAAAAATTTAATGAAGGCCTGTTGGTTTCTAAACAATCAAGCCTCATCAAAAGTGAAATAATAACTCTCTAAGAAAAGATACTTCTACTGAAATCATTTCCTGACGTAAACCCTATTTGACACCTAATTCAAATTATCATGCTTCATCATCATAGGTCGACCAAATCAGTTTAATTACATGACATATGCTAAGTCAGATCAAGAAGTAAGGCCTTTTCAAATTAAGAAACAGTTTAGCCAAACTTGTTACTGCTAGAAGAGAGAAAAACACATCACAAAAGCACTCAATTCAAATAAGTAACTAGTCCAGAGAAGCCAACCTGTCCATAGAGTCCCCAGCCAAAAGTAAGTAGCGCTCCAGCATCTATGGATGCAAGAAACAGTATGTAGGAAAAATAACTGTCAGTATGCTTTTAAATTAAAATATATTAAGTAATTAGATAAAACAGAACAAACCAGGCACGTGACTGACAAAACATCTCAAATGGACAGCATACTACATCGGCTAATAGGGATACATATTGGACTGAAGTGAAGAGATAGATAAGGACTTTAAAGTAAAAAAATCAATAATGCTATGCAACAAGGATGCTTATGTTTAACAAACTGAAAAATATATAAGACAATCAAATGGATGACTCACATAAGCTAAAGTCAATTAGCTTTCTGCTTCTATCTTGTTGACCCAAATACCATAAGTGACAATTTGACCAATTAAAAAGCAAGACATCATCTACTAACCTGTGATCACTGCACTGTGTCGCCCTCCACAAGCAATCCCCTTCACATAACTTCCAGGAACTCTAAAACCCTGTGCATCTGAACTCATGCTTCCTCGAGAAAGTGCTGAAGATCTATCTTTTCCATAAGAAGACTCAATACAAGGTACAGGATGAGGACAGGAGACCATACGTATCCGAGAGCCCAAACCTAGCTGCCCCTCGCCTCCATAGCCCCAACCCCACACCTGTCCTATATCTGAAACTTCAGAAAAGTAGGATACATCAAGTGTCTCGCCAAATATTATACATCTTCCATAGCTTCAAACTTCATACTGCCTATGGACCAATGTAACATAACAGCAATGAAGAGACCCATGCATCAAATCTGTGGCTTAGAGACAGCCTTATTCCAGGATGCAGTGGACGTACCTGACAATGCTAGTGTATGGCGTCCGCCAGCAGCAACAGTGGCAATCCTTACCCCTGGGTTCAGCGTTACTAGGCATGGCAATGCTGAGAGAGATTCATCATTCGATGTTGAGCTTTCAGCTGCTTGTTTGGTCGATGACACTCTTCTTCGTTTTGTAGTTTCCTCTCCTCCTCTACTATCAGTACCAGACACCATTCCACCAGATGCTCTTGAGCCCTGAGAGCGAGGGCTCACTGTAACAGAATTATTTTTAATCACATTATTTGCAACAAGTAAAGAGAGGCTTCTATTTTTTTCCATTCTTATATTTTGAACCAAACTAAATACCTTGTTCTGTCAAAAATGAACTCTGTCTCTCGAATGTGTCCTTTTCTAAGCCTCCCCCAATAGAAGGATCCCCAAAGACCTTACCAGAGGGAACACACTCTTTCCATCCCCATGTGTAAACTTCACCGTTCTCTGCAATTAAGAAATGAAACATACTTACTCTATGGCTCAAGGCAGAGTGATTTAGCCCAAAAAAACAAAAGCGACATGTAATAGACGATGTACATTAAACAGATTAGTCAGCAGACTAACAGGCAAGCAATGTCCTTTCTCCATATAATACAAATTTAAAATCAGTAATACCTGTAACCGAAACACAATGGGCCCAACCAGCAGCAGCTTTTACTATTAAAGCTTCAGTTGGAAGAGGAAATGGCTCCGGAGTTTCCTAAAGAAAAGAAATTGAGCAAATATATAGGTTAATTCATTGAACAAATCAGAGAAAATTAAAAATTCAATGGACTGGAGTATAATATAGTGCTGCACTACCCCATGCTTCCCGGATGTCACATAGCTCTGCCCTAGATCATCAGTTGAACCCCATGTGATGAGCTTTCCAAACTCTGATTGAGAAAGAAGCATGAGTACAGACACAGCTATTTCTAAAAGAAATTATAAAAAATTAAAATTAAAATTATAAATTATAAATTATAAAAAAAAATCGGAGGGAAAAGGTAAACGTTTAACATAACCCCAACTCTTATAAGCAACAATTCAAAAACCCAATGAAGAAAATGGTCAGCAGGTCCACCAAAATTGATTTCAGTTTAAGTGAAAAGCCCACAAATTACAACAGAAATAAAAGAAATTGATTTCAGTGGAGAAGGAATTTAACGAAAATTGGAACAAGCAAGCACACATATTGAATGCCTATATAGAGTTCAAAAGTTGAATTTTCAGAGAAACAGATACAACTTGTATCCGACACAACTGAATTTCATAGTTTAAAATGAAAAAACAGAGAGCCACTGAGAATCAAGTAGCATAAGAACCGTGATTAAGATTTGGTGGACCAAAAAAAAAAAAAGTATACTTAAAAATTTTTTTTTTTTTTTTTTCTTTTTCACCGTCACTACAAGTAGTTCAAAATGGAAAATAAACAAATCAAACAGTAATATGTACTCCTTAAAACGCCTCGAAATCTGAAAAAAGAAAATAACAACTTACAAAAAAAATTCATCCCGCTCCACCAAAATCAAACATATCACGGTTTGTTCGCTGGGAAAATGTGGGAAGTGACGAAAATTAAATTTGAGAATCCTAAATTTTTAGTTAAAGTCCTGATAAAAACAAAAAGCTTCAGTCCACTGAGCCTAATGCAACTATTTGATTTAATTGAACAGAATTTTCCAGTTTAGGAAACCAAAACAACATAAAACATTAATTCAAAATCAGATTTTCATTTCTTTTCCCACATTTTCTCATCGATTAAACAAAGAAAAAAAAAAAGACTTTAAATAACCTCTGTCGCTATCTTGGAGTTCCAGTGAAACGACATTTCGAGATTACAAATTAGAAAACAAGAAATCAAAACCATCGATAGACGAAATCAAAAACAAAGATCAGAGAAAAGCACCAGAAATCGCCATGGCGAATCCGCAACCGCCGCCACAAACATCCTTCCACGAGTACCCGGCGCCAGCCGAAGCCGGAAGCCGAACGACGACTGGAGAAAGCAACGGCGACCGCTGCGGCAAAGCTCCAGGAAGGTATCCCCACATGAATACTAATTTCTCTTTGACCACCTCCTCCTCCATTTTCACCGCTTCATCCCCAGTTTCTCCATCGCCATTCATGGCGATTTTCCCGAGAAAACGAAGATAAATAAAATAAAATAAAATCACAGTGTTGGTAGAAGTGTGAGCTTTGGGTTTTACTCTGTTTCCGTTTGCTTTGAGTCTGTGATAGAACTGAAGTTTGCGTGAGGTATTTGGAAAGTGCCCTAATCTTTGCTTGGCATAAAAAGGGCCGTATCATTTTCATGAGAATGGGGGATGCCACGTAGGATGCTCACGTGGTTGTAAAAGCACGTGGCGTGATAATGGCCGGTAGATGCCTCGGCCATTAGCAACCAGGAGTTTCCCAGAAGCTTCTGGAAGTCCGGTCTCCGAAGTCCCTCCGGACTCCAGAGGCCATGAGCAATGACTGGCGTGTCTGCTTTTTGGTTGCGCCACGTGTTATCTTCCTGCAAAAACTTCAATCATTATGTGTTGCCAAGTGTCGATGGGTGATTTGGGAGTTTTTACAATTTTCGTACAACATCACCTCTGGGGCCCTTTGCCTTTTTTTTTTTTTTTTTTTTTTCTTTCGTTTTTTTTTGGGTGGGCCTTTTTTCTTGGTCGAAAATACCCTGATGAGGAAACGCGACGCTCTGGTACAGTTGAGCACTACATACGTGTTCCACGTCTACCCAAAAATATTAAAATACAAAAAAAATAAAATTTTAAAAAAAAAAAGGAAAAAAAACTTGACCCACAGGGCAATGATGCGAGAAGAATATTTTTAAAATTTTTGATAACTAGGTTTTTGAATTTTTGAATCAATTAATATGATTGTACCAATTTAATATTTTAAAAAATAAATTATAAATTTTTTAAATATATCAAAATCAACAGTTTCATCTCATAAGGTTTTTTGAAAAAAAATCAATTTCGCGAAAAAAAAAAATTTTGGAGAACAAGTTTTTTCTGCTCTCATGCCTTTGAATAAATGTTCAACCGAGCAAGACTTTATGTTTAATTATTTTATAAGTAATACTATACATCGCTACAACGAATTACTATAAGTATCATTACAATAAGAAAATGATGGTAGTTTTGGAAAATCACTTATGGGTATTTTTAAAAACGAAAATGTTATGCATCATTACAATGAATCACTGTAAGTATTATTACAAGAAAGAAAGATCGTGATTTTCCAAAAATACCAATAAGTGATTTTCTCAAACTATCCTCATTTTTATCTTGTAGTAATACTCATAATGATTCGTTGTAGCGATGTATAGCATTTCTTTTACAAAAATTTAAGATATTTATTGCTTGAAAAATGCCATACATCGCTACAAAGTATCACTATAACTATCACTACAAGAGACAAATATTGTGAATTTTCAAAACTACATTTTCAAAACTACCATCATTTATCTCTTGTAGCGAAGCTTGTAGCGATTCATTGTATCAATGTAAAGTATTACTCTTCTTTCTTGCAGCTATACATTGTAGTGATGCATAGCATTTTCCTTATTTTATTTGTAGTGAATTGTGAACAAATAGTTAGTTTATCGTAATTAAAGTAAAAATAAGGAGTTTTCTTTAGCAAATGAGATCTAGTTCCGGAAAGAATCCCAAATTTAAAAAAATCCTCCAATTTTAATAAGTCTAGGGCAAGTTTCCTTGCATCATATTTTGGCACTATGTTTACACATCGTTTTCAAAATACCATTGTAAGTCGAATATTTTGAGAAACCGATCATTAGACTAGATACTTATCTTATGTTCGTCATATATGAAAAAAAATCAGAGTGATCCAACGGTTTTTATTTAAAATATCATTTTGAATAACTATTATTTTTTTTTATTAATTAAAAACATAACAGCTTTAATTTATAAATGCATATATAGTGAATTGCAAGAATGATAAATAGCAACGATGGCAATTTATAAAAAAAGAATTTCTCACAATTTCATGAATTATAATGATTCAATTTCTTTTAAAAAAGTCATAATTTTAATTTTTTTGTACCACTTCCACACTCCACAGTTCCATAGTCTCAATTTTCAAAAGAAGCATACCAATTGAGAATGGATGTATGACCGCACATTCCCAGTGGGTTGAAGTGACCTAGGCAATAGACACCCACTCTTCACTAGATAACAAACAAATTGTCAATTTTCCAATAAAATCTTGCTATTTCACTATCAGAGGAGTAGAGGACCCTAATTGATGGGTCCATTTGGTGCATGGAATATGGTAAAAATATCTTTATTGATTTTTTTTTTCTTTCTTTGTATTTTTTTGGGATGCCATGCTAGCTTATACCTTTTCAATATAACTTAAGAAATTTTATAAATTTAGCAATGATAATAATAATAATAATAAATTTTATCATTATCATTTCAGTTCGCTATATTTTTGTATTAATGTCGTCACATCAATTATTAAGATTATCTATGTTCTCGTGACAATGTTACTTGAGATAATAAGAAAGAGACCGAGACAATCGATCCCTTGACTGTACATTTAGCGACACTCTAAAAAAAATTGAATAGTAAGTTTTATACAAAACTCTTATGAATTATTGCTCATTTTCATAAAATTTTTATGAACTTTAAAATCGAATAAATAACCCTTAACCATAGGTCGAATTCATTAAATCTCTCAAAATTACTCCTTAAACTATGAAATTATAGCACTTTTAGTTTTTTTCATTTATTTATTATTACAATTTTTTTAAAATAAATATATAAATAAACCGTGTTAGCAGTGGGTGATATCATTAACTAATTCAATGCAAAAATTACTCTTTTAGAATTAATTTAGGTATTAAATTTTATAGAATAGATCTGTGAACCTTAAGAAAAATAGAATAATAAATAACCTACTCAATGTCAAAACCAATTATAACGAGAGAGTTTAAATATCAAATTGGTTTGTTGGCATCATGGGATCAATTTTCTTCAAAATTTATAACGGTAATATTATCGGCACTCCACCATTAGCCCGTTGCACATGGAAAGTTACATCATGTGATTTTTATTGGGACAATTACAAAGCATATTTTGAAAAATCTACCATTATATTTGATTTCCCACTTATGAAAGTCATGTTTGCAAAAAATCACGGTAATTCAATGATTGGTTTTTAAAAAAATAAACTTGTGAAAAGCTGTGAAACTATGGTACAAAAAAGTTACATTTTTCTCCATTCTGACATTTTTCAAAAACCGATCATTAGATGAGTCCGATTTTTTATAGACATTACATTCATAAGAGGGGAATTTAATCTAACGATCGATTTTTCAAAATATGTTCTACAACTACCCCAATAGAAATTACCTCATGTAACTTTGCAACAGACGTGATTTTTCATGTGCACGAGATAAATAAGCATTGAAATAACAGACATTTGTATCATTCAAACTATAAAACTTAAGAGGGTGGAGTGCAACAGGTTAATGGTGGGATGAAACTGCCATATAATTAATGAGATTTAATATAATCTACTCTAAAGAATATCATTTAAAGGAAAGCAATTCTATTAAGCATGGTATATTATTATTATTATTATTATTTTATTAACCAAAACTATAAATATATATATATTTTTTTTATGACGAGAATAAATCCCTAATCTGTCCTCCTCTCCACAAGGCTGTCGCGGTTAGCTCGTTAATTTTCTTGGAATAGAATTAAAGTAAAATTTCGAATATGTGCACTGACCCCACAAGGCCACAACACATGCCATTTAAGTCCGGTGGTTTAGTGGCGTAGGAATCGAAGTCACACTCTTTCACTTTTCGGGATCCAGGAGGCTCCTTCCAACCACTAAGCTACGGACGCAGGGGGCGTGAAAATATAATAAGTTTGAGCAAAGCTCATGCATAAGAGAAAAAGGCTGCTCAAGGAGAAAAAAGTGTTAGTTTACGTCCCATCAATTCAATCACAATCAATCTTCCAATTAACTTACACATTGCAGGTGACTACAGTTAAAATAGCCTCCTTTTCTTTTATATATTTTTAAAATTAAATAGACGTAACAATCCATTTAATCAAACCGACGTTAATTAAGATACCATTAAGATATGAAGTATCTGGGTGCAGAGGTATTTATCTCATTCCAGATATTCCTGCTAGTGCTATGGAATCCAATCAATCAGTTCATCACTTTTGATTGGCCTTTGACCCAGTATCTGGGTCACCGATGGCCCACGGACTCAAATTGACAAGTGTACGGTCACAATTCACGGGCCTTAAAAGATCAAAGAACTGAACCGGGCCCAATGTAAATCATAGAAATAATGTAAATCAACTGCGAGCCACTTATTTTTAAGTGGTGGATTGGGCATGAGTCCATAAAACCACTCGTTAGGTTAAAGTTCCTGTAAAATCCTACGCGTTCGAGTCTCAAACCATACAACCTCGTGACCCCAAAAATGGATCAAATCTGGGCCCTTCAATAATACATGCCTATCTCTATAATCATTTGATGGGCTCACCATTTTTGGAATAAATACTAGCATGGATAGAAAAACAGGCCCAATGATTGCGTGTAAGTGGCCCATTAATCTAGTGGTTGATCTTGTGGCTTCACTATTTTTGAGATGAGACTATGAGAGATCCTGTGGCTAGAAAAGCAGGCCCAATGATTGCATGTTACGTGGCCCAATAATCTAGGGGTTAATCTTATGCTTGAATGATTTCAAAGGGCGGTTTAACATGTTGTGCCCCACACGTAGCCTATCTATGGGCTTGTTTTGACAATTTTCTGGGTGAAAATCATTTGAGGGGTCACCTGATTCGATGTTTGTGCAGTGGAGAACTTCTTTGGCGGTTTCCTAATCGGATGGCTGATATTTGTTTTTTGGTCACGATCAACGGATGGGGCTCACCCGACTGTGTAGGTGAAACTTCTCCGGTTGTGGGTTTCTCAATCGAATGGCTGATATTAGTTTTCCATGTCCTTGCACGTACCACTCACTTGTTTGGGGAAACGTCCTCCTCTGATGTTGTTGGGAGCTATTTATTACACGTTTTTCCCCTTTTATATTTTTTCGAGGGACAAAAATGAAATTGATAAACAAAAAAAAAAAGAAAAAAGAAAAAAAGCTGTAATTTCTCTTATGTGAGGTAGGTCATTTAATTAGTATGTTTTTATTGGGACATGTTTCCCTTACATTTTGTTTTATATTTATATGTACATTTCGTTTTCAAAATACCAATATAAATGGAATGTTTTGAGAAACCGATCATTTGATAAGATTCTTTTATCGTGTATGTCATTTATGTCAAATATCACGGTGATTCAACGGTAGGTTTCTAAAAAAGATTACCCTAAAAAATTATTATAATTAAAAACATCACAGTTTTTATGACGAGATTTCTTAAAATATGGTCGTTAAATTATTATGATTTTTGGCATAAATGACATAGATGAGAAATATATCTTATCAAATGGTCAGTTTCTCTCAAAATATTAGTAGGTGTTTTGAAAATAAAATATAAATATAGATGTAAAACAGAATGTAAAAAAAATCTGGCTCATTTTTATTATATTAAATTAAATTAAATTTCGAATCCAAAATCTCACCCTAATAATAAGGAAAGAGATACATCTCAAGCCTCGGGACGCTTAACCTACAAAGTCAGTGATACAATAATATATTATTATATATGCAAATTATTTTGTAAAGAGGTTCTACTTCAAAGAGTCAAGTTTTCATGAATCAAAATTAACAATCTTCGACTCTTTTTCTTTTTATTGGATTCACAAAAAATAGGGACACCTTCATAAGAAGAGAATGTATCTAAGCGTGGATAGTGTGACACTAACAATAGTTTTTATTAGTTTTTACAATAATTCCATTCGTACTTTCTTCGTGAATCTAACCAACTTGAAACAGTTACTTTGAAAAACCGACCGTTGGATTTGATACTCCACTTATACATATCATGAATATAAAAAATCAAATTAATCCAACGGTTGATTTTTCAAAAAATAGACTGACAATTTTTCATAATTTTTTCATTCTTTTAAACATTTTTTTTTTTAATCGTAAAAACCGACCGTTGGATCAATGTAATTTTTTTGCATTCAAAATAAATATAAGTGAAACATCAAATCCAATAGTCGATTTCTCAAAATACCCGTTTAAAGGAAGGAAGAATGAAATTTTCTTATGTTTTAATGTATGCTTGAAGAACACATGATAACAGGATTTTTTTATTATTATTATTTTTATTATATCGCATCACACGGTAAAATTGAACCCATATCATCTACTCTGTGACCACAACAAGTATACATTTGTTCTTCTGTAGTAAAGTTGCTGATTTAATGTTAGGTAGAATGTCCAGTGTAGCACAGATCGACTGCTTTCATGGATCAAGAGAGGCCAATCAAATTCTTTAAATGATGGAATAAAGTACTTTAAAAGGGTGATTTTCTTACCCGCTTTCTTTCCTGTGGGAGCGATGAACGCACCTATGCCTCTGCTGGGAATTTGGAGAAATTAAAGGGCAAATAGGAAAAAAATTAAGCAATTTTGAACTATTTTTATTCTTTTTTCCCTGATCAAAAATAGCAGACAGAGAAAGAAGTAAGCATTGGATGAAAATAATCCTGAAATCCTGAAATCGCCACTCATTACTACTGTGTTCCAAATTATTTTTCTATTATGATTAAAAATAATTGAACAATACTATTTGACGACATGATAATTGAACAATACTATTTGATGAATCAAACGCCATGATTTGCCATATCAATCAGTTATTTGATGCGATAATGCACATAAAATTCTCACATTAGATCACATTATTGCAGTGTCATGATAATGCACATAAAATTCTCGCTGGTTGCCCTCAGCTGTAACTCTCTCTCTCTCTCTCTCTCTCTCTCTCTCTCTCTCTCTCTCTCTCAATGACTAACAAACCGCACGAGAAGGTACACCATTCCATCCATGTGACATCTGAGATGCCTCTGGAGCTTGCCTTCCCATTATGTCTATAAAAGCTACCCCTAATGCATGAAAACAGTATCACAGCTAATCCTTAAACAGCATACAAAACAGAGTTGTGTGTGAGCACTGAGTAGTGTGTGATTTGAGAGAGCTTGGAATGGAGAACAAGAAAAAGAGTGGTGTGAGCTTCTTTCAGATGCCCCTCCACTACCCTAGATACACCAAGAAAGACTACCAAGACATGCCTGAGTCGATGCTTGACAGGCTTCTCGCTGAATATGGGTTATCTGCACGAGGAGATTTAGCGTACAAAAGGCAGTTTGCAATAGGCGCTTTCCTTTGGTCTGATTTCGATGAAAAATCCCATCACAATTCCGATATCAAGGAGTCTTCTTATCTTAAAAAGGAAGTCTAAGTAGCTAGCTCTAGTTCACTATATCAGGTATTATGATAAATATGCATGGTATGACATATGTTCTGAATGTCGTATAAAGTAGAATGGTAAGTTTCTCTCTCTCTCTCTCCCTAAAACCTAAGTCCGACATTCATTCGTCAACTCCAACATACTTACATTCACTAGGAAAATAATGAGGATAATGTGGAAGGCAAAGAAGGAGAAACATTTTACCCTTCAAGAAGACATAAGACTTTATAGAGGACCAAAATAACACAGAGCACGATTGAGTGACTAATATTAACATGCAATGCATAGCTAGGATTTTGTTAACAACAACACTACTTTCAGGGTTTTGTTGCACTGAAAGGCGACTAAATACACTAAAACCGCCGCCTTATGCGCCTGCCATTGGGATTCACAGATTCTGCTGCGGCCCCATCTGCTGCTAAGTCTAGACCAAATATGCTGCTGCCACTCCTCTTCCTGCTCAACAGAAGACTTGAGTTCTCATCTGCTGATGCGAATGTGCGCAGCAGCTCTGAGATCATCATTGGACAACTCTCTTCCAAGTACCTGTACCCTTCTGACTGCATTACAGCTGCAAATATTATAATGAAACATGGAATTGGTTAGGTTTTCAATATGGAGACAGAAATATTTAATATATAGATTGCTGTCATATGTTCCAGGAATGACAAAATAATGTGATGAATGTGGAGTAATTGAGGGAGGATAATAAAAACCCAGGAATGTTGAAGTATGAAGATGTGATGAACCAACAGGAAACAAAGACACCGACCAATTCCATTGAACCAGCGTGTTCTCAAAAGAATAAACTTTTTGTAACACTAAAATTTTTTCCTAACTCCTATCAACTGGGCCACCAGGCCACAGTGACAAATTCGAGAAAATATTTACATACAGTGGTTCAAATAATCAACCAACTATTGTCAAAATCCTAAAAAAACCTTCAAATTCCTAAACTACTTTCCAGCAATTCAATGCAACATGCAACTTCACACCAATAGAAATTTCTCGAATTGCCTTGAATTATTTGAATGACATTACAGCTTTCAATCATAGGAATAGGAGGATAAGATTACCCAGGTATGCTACAATATATAGAAACACCATAAAGGAGGTATCCTGGGTAGAAATACCTCTCTTTCCTGCCACATTCCACATCATTATACTGACAAAATTTTAATCCCAATAACATGGACTTGGCTAGAAGAATCCTCTTTCACCATCCAGCTCTATCAAGGGCCATATCCTCAGTTAAATTCATAGAACACATCCCTTCGAAATAGGTTCATATCCAGCCACTGGGTCTCTTGAGTGGTACCGTGTTGGGTTTTGGAAAGGAATAATTTCATGAAAGACACATGCAGTGGCTGTGTAAGCATGAAGCAATAACTAGCGCGAGAGCACGACACAAGTTCCAATCGAAGTAGGCCTACATTAAGGGTCCACGATAAGCCCTTATACTTTTGCATTGATCAATAATAAACCTATTAAAAATACTCCAAAGAGGTAGCTTGGTACATGTTCTTTGCTAACAATATAATTTGAATTGATGGAACTAAAGTAGGGTTTAATTCTCAATTGAAACTGGGGTGAGATGCAACAAAATATGGAAGTTTTAAGATCAGCAAAACCAAGACAAAATATATCAAATGCAACTTTAGTAAATTTATGTTTAGAGAAGAGAGACTAATAAAATTTATAGCCAAGAAAAAGCCAAAATTGACCGATTTGTTTTTTTTTTTTGGATCAATTATCCATGAGAAATGTGTAATTAGAGTTAACAATAAAATAGGACTGGGAAGGATGAAATGGAGAATAGCTTCCGGATATATGTGTGATCATGGAATACCAATCAATATAAAGGGACAAATTATGAGATGTCGTAACTTGGAATGTAGTAATGCTTTAAGGTGAATTGGCTGGTGTGTAATGTTGGGCATCAAGAAACAACATGTAAAAGAAATAAGTGTGACTGAAATGAGGATGTTGAAATGGACAAGTCCAAGCACAATAAAAGTTAAGAGTAAGAAATGAATGCAATCGTAAGAAACTAAAGGTTGAAATGAGTACAATATAAGGGAAAGCCATCCAAGATAGTGAAATTTTGTGCAAAAAAGACCTGTGCATACACAAATAAGAAGTAATTTAATTCAAGTTGAAGGACTTATAGGGACTTGAGCAAGGCCAACAAAAACGTAGGTTAAGGCAGTGAAAAAAAGGCATGATTGCATATACTTTTGATAAACTTGAATGAAAAAGAAGGAACCATAAACTTGACCCCAAATGGTAAGGATTTAAGGCTTTGTTGTGAAAATTGAAGAGCGGATAGAAAGGGGACTGGGGAGGATATATCTGGGGCAGGTAAATGAACGGTTACAAGTGGACTTAAGAAAGTGCCTCAACCTTAACCTGACTCATTTGCAATTGGGTTATAGTAACTATGAGCCCAAAACCAATCCTCTTTGGTTCCAAATCAACCCACCAACCCGGCAGGAATTTGAAAATATTAACCAAATAATAAAATAATTTTAAAATTAAATTAATAAAATGTTATTGATTGCTTAAATAAGTCTTGAATATTGACTAATTATACCTAAGAAACACTAATCCAGTAAAACTGGGGTTGAAGTGCCTGGAAAACATAACCCAAAACCAACACATTTATAATAGGGCCGAATTTGAGTTGGGCTTACCCAACCTGTTTATCAAGGCAGGTTGGCAATCCCACGTTCAGTATTTCTAATCCTCTTTCTTACCCTCGTGATCAACACGTCTACTAATCTTGGGAACCAAATGAAGCAACAATTTCAACTCAACTAAACTAAACCTTAATCCCAACTAAATGGGGTTGGCCACATGAATCATTTTTCACCATTCAACTTTATCAAGGGCCATATTCTCTTTTAAAGTCACAACACATGTCCTTCCTCGTCATCTCTATAACAAATCTTCACACCGAAAGCTCCTCTACAACACCATTGAAAATCCAAAATCACCTTTTCAAATAAATACAATAAAATGCTCCATTGAAAACAATATCAAATCCCCTTCCACAATTGTCCCTGTATATGCCTCGACAACTAATTGCCCAAGAAGTCCAAAGGAACAACCATCAGCATTTACCTTGAAACCATTCACGCTATAAAGAATACGTGCTCTGTAAAATATAGGCCAACCGAGTAAGAAGATGTACAATTGTCCAATCTTTCATAATATCAAATAAGTAACAAACCTCAAAACTCCTGAGTGAGTAAATGAGCAGTCCCGCTAATCATGCCCATAACACACTCTAAACTGTCGGATAAATCCAGAAATATTCACCAGTTTCTTTCTTCCCAAATCATCCATATAAAATTCCTCATTCCTAATTGTGCTTCTCCAAAACATCTACCTTTTGAGGCCCTAAAACCCAAAAAGCAAAACCCAAGGTGAAAGTCTTGAGGAACAGATCAGAATACGAGATTATCTCTCTTGTGCTAAACAAAGAAGACTATATGACAACAAGTGGGCATTAAAGGTGGAGGTGATTCACTGTCTGGACAGCTGCCTCCACATATTAAAAGATCTCAAGAGGCCGCCTTGTACTTCCTCATCTTCAATAGCAGGTCAGGTCTGAATCATTCACCTTCTTAAGAGGCACACTTAGAACGATGCTTCAAATTTTGGAAGAAAACTAGAAGACCAAAAGAGCTTAACAAAAAAACTAATACAGAGAGTTCCATTGCATACATACACATACCAAAAATAATTAAATAAACAAAATCTAAAATTGCATTTCAAGTAACCCTAAAATTAACATAACAGAGAAATAACAAAATTTGTACAGAGGAACATCCAAGCCAAACATGCTAAATTAGAAGACAGAACTACCATTTTTTTTTTTTTAAAAAAAAAAAAAAGGATAACAATGAAATGGTTTACTTGGGAGACAATTCAAAACGTTTTCCATTAAGAACATTAAAACTAGCTCACCCCTAATATTTTTCATTGATGGTTTATACATGTGGCCAAGGTAAACCGTAAACATAGCCATCTCCTAGTTATTTGATGCAAAACTACTTATTGCTTCAGAAAGTGAGACACTATAATATTTACATTAAAAGGTGTTTCCACAAATATTTTTTTTTCTCTATTCATACCGAAATAGCAGTGCGTGGATTTTCTTCAAACTAGGGATGTTTCCTATTACTTTTTCAATACTTCATTCTTCTACTGGCACCTAACAATGGTGAGATGTAAAATACTTTGGACAACTTCAATGTGCCAGGAATGAATATGGGAGCATCACGAATTTTTCTACAGATTAAACAAAGCTAACAACTGAAGTTGACATAACCTGAAACTTTGCACCGCTCAGATTCTACAGGCAACACGCACCTCCCAAATTAGTCGGAGTGGCAGCAAATTTCAAACAGATGGCCTTGAGCTGTGGACACCCGTGCTGTTCAGCCAGGGCAAGTGTTGTCGCAACTGTGTTAACATTGACTTCATCACATAATTTTGCTTCACATAGTAGTTTGAGCCGATCTAAATTAAAGCGGTCGGCAGCAGCCAACAGATGCTGCACCATGATTGTGGACGTGCACAAAGATGTTGAGCCCGTAACTTCATGTACATCTGGAAGTTTATCCGAGTAAATAAACAAAAGCATGGCCTGCAAAACAGATGAAGTTCCATCTAAGTCATCCAAGCTTGCATATAACACTGCATGCTCGCATAGATACACGTCCACATGATATATTTGTGCAGTAAGAAAAGTTTCCGAATCTGTGGTACAAAGGGCAAAACTAGCCCCTGTGTACTCGGAATAACTTAAAAATAAGCGTATTCTTCTTCTTTTTCTCTTTTCTTTTGTTTTTTTTTTTTTTT
>JAESVK010000377.1:3420646-3437031 GCA_017140935.1 Hamamelis virginiana | reverse complement strand
CGGGAGGTATCTGCTCTTCCTATTTTATACCTTTATGTGGTAGTGAGTGGAAGTAAGAAGATCAAGAGCATTACCTTAAAAATAGAGGGTTCAACATCCTCCATTACTACTTTATCCATGTTAGGATTTCCCACAAGTCCAAAAAACTGGGCTCTAAACACAGGAGAACGAGCAGCAAGTATCAACTTATGAGCTTTGAATGTCTCATCGCCAACCTGAAAAACTACATCACAACCAACTTCGGACTCTAGTAAGTCCTTGAGACTCTGACCCATGTCTGATGGTGTTACAGGAATGGTATACTGTTTCGGTCCCTCAACACGAGTTCTGACAACCCCAACAGTGCAATGCATGGCAAGACAATCATCCTTTATATAATCCGAAGTTTCTAAAATTGTTCTTCTGAAGAAACGCTTGTAACCCCTGAAAAGCACAAATGTGAGGAGGAAAAACATCGAGTTGCAAGGCATCGCCAACTAACCAAAAGTAATAAATTAAAAAAAGAAAAAAAAGAATTGATTTGCACTTCTAATGTATGAATTTGCAGATATTGTCAGCTGGAATCAAAATGCATGGGAATTGTCAATACTTAATTAGGTTGTGAACCAACATATTTTTCAGCGCAACCACCTAGGCTCGTCTCACATTCCAGCCAACAGAAATTGCAATATGACAACTTTTACACAATGTATTACAAAAAAATGAAACAATTTCAAAATTCAACATCCCTGATAGTACATAATACGAGAGAACAAGTAGATCGATCACCTTTTGAAGTATTGATAACTCCAATGTACTTCAATCGGAACTTAACCAAATGGAATTATCAAGTGTTACAAGTATATAACTTAAAATGTCCATCTTCTACAATTCAATTCAACCAAATTCATCAAGCTTATCCCAACTAAATGAGCAATGCTGATTTTCTCCACTATCCAGAAAGCTATTTATATCCATACAGCTACAACAAAGCTACTTGAGGTGACAAACTGACAATTCAATGTACGATTGTAAGATTTACAGGGGGTTAGAGGGACCTATCCTATCAAGCACAATCACAGTAAATTAAAATGCTATAATCAAGCACACACAAATAAGAAAATATCTACATGGTTCGGCAAGTTGCCTACATCAAAAGCAGAGAGGAAGACCAAATCCACCGTCAATAACAATAAGGCTTAGAGTACAAGAACTCTCAACCTCTTTATTCTCGTCACTAAACTCCACAAAACATGAAAAAAAAAAAAAAAAAATCAAAACCTACCCAAAAAATACACACACACACACCCAAAAAAATTTACCCATATGCCTCTTGGATAGCTTGCCAAGAAGAAAGGCCCAATTATAGTGCTTCTTGGACTCCATTAATTAAAGAATGCAAGACACTTCGTAGCATTTTTTGTTTAGAAATCAATTTAATTAATATTTTGATAATTGAAATTAGTAGACTTGCAGGGTGAATAATAGGCTGATAAAACACTACCAACTGACAAAAAGATTGCCCCCCAGAGTAAATTCCTAGCTCTTCCCTGTATCGTTTGTGGTAGGGTACAGGGTTCTAACCAAAACAAACAAGCAAATAAATAAAAATCATGGATAACTTGATAAGTAAAAGCAATTTTAACATCAACGCTTTCTAGAGTACTCAGCAACACAAAAACCATAATTCTTCGCACGAAACACACAATTCCCACTAAAACCCAATTCTTAACCCTAATTTATCACATTTTTCACAGTGAGCAAACAGTTATCACCAAAAAAAAAAAAACATACCACATGCTCCCTCTGTACTTCAGCGTATACGGACCGCTCTCGAGCGCACGATCAAAATGGCTATGAACTTTGTGCTTCCCTTTCCCGCTCTGATCCAACAACGTCAACTCGAACAACGCCCTAACATCCGTGCCCTCGCTCGCCAACGCTATAAAAACCGACACGTACATAGAACTATCCTCTGGATTCTTCCCATCAGGATAAAAGTAAATCGCCCAATCGTAGCCTCCCACCGTGAACGTATCGCTCGATATATATTTCCCAGCACCCATCCCTTTAGCCAACGAATACCCCTTTATCGAGAAATGATGCGACCCATTCACCGTCTCGTTGATTGACTTCGAACTCGAGTCTTTCTCGATATCGGTCTTCGAATTAATCATGATCTCATCGAACCAATTCGATCTTTGTTTGTCGAATGGTAAATTCTCGCACGCTTCAATTAAACCCTAGGTTACAAGATACAGCAAAATCGCACCAAAAATTCGCATGTAATGTGCAGCGTTTGTCGATGCAAATTTGAGAGGGGCTACGATTGGTAGATGCAGGGTGTGTTTGGAGGGAGAATTTGAAGGGATCGGAGAGGTAGGGCAGCGCCGAGAGATGAAGATATATGTAGAGAGAGAGAGAGGAGTCAGGTGTGAAAAGGACTAAATGATGATTGGGTTTAGGCTTTTATGGATTTCCGTTCCGTTAATAGGCGGTTTTGTGTGTGGAGTACACGGTGTTATTGTGTTGAACACCGTGGGTTGTGGGGCACGGCGGGGACAGAAAATAGAGCTTCGGTTCCGTGTGTAGTTAGAACTGCGGTCGAGCGATGCTTTGCAGCCAGCACACCAATCCTGAGTTTTTCTTGGCGGGGCCATGGCTAAATTTATCTATGTGGGACCATTCATGAGTGCCACATATGGTGTGGCGCCAATGTTAAATGTGAAACTGTTCGGCCTGGACAAAGGTTAGGTTCATACCGTCCAAAATTGATCGATTGTGTTAAAAAGTTCGGTTCAGTGTTTTTTTACATTCGAGTGTGTACCCATCAAATTGAAATGAGATGAAACAATAGGGCTGTGTTTGGTTGTTTGGAAAATTCAGCAAGAAAATAAAACGGAGGATAGTAAAGAAAATGGAAAATAAAGGAAAAGGATGCTGAAAGAACTTTCTTCTCCTGTATGCGTTAGATTTACAATAAATTGTAAAAATTAATACTTTCTTCAGTTAAATATGCAAGATGCATTCTTTTTATAAAAATAGAGTTAGTAATGGGTCCACAATCTTTTTTCTTTTCAATGACAAACAAATGCATAAAAGTGAGTTATTTTTCTTTTTTCTTTTCTTTTCCTATCAAGCAAGGTTTCACAACAACCCACCTGAAAATAAAATATTTTATTATGATGATACAAATAAAAAATTATGAGTATGATTTTTTTGTTCTCCACCCATCTTTTATTATGGTTGGCTCCAATATTCCAAGAGATAATGTAGTTTACCTTGACTTTGACCCTATCTCAACCTTTATACCAAATGAATAACCCATAACAACTCATGAGGGTAGCTCAAATGGTTGGATTTCGGTGTACCAAGTTCGAGATCCCAGTTTCAAGTCTCCTGAACCACCTATCCAAGGTATTTGCCTTGCGTCTTAACCGGTGTCCGTGATTAGTAGGGTATTGCGGTCATCTGGGGATTAGTCGAGGTACGCGTAAGCTGGCCCGAACACCTTCATCATAAAAAAAATAAATAAATAAATAACTCAGAACAATTAATGATGGGGATGTAACATGTTAATCGAGAGTTTATCCTAATTACCGTTATTACAAATTTAGATCATCATAAACTGATCAATTTTTATGAAAGAAATAATTAGACTTACAAATATTATACCCAGATGAATATTTTTATTTTTATTTTAAAAATTTATTGTCGACGAAGGGCTATCCCAATATTTGGTCGAACTAGTGTCCTCTGGTCCCATTCCAGACATTCAGATCATAAAAGAGTAGATATAAGCCGTGGGGAGTTGAGACTTAAACATTCATTTCAAAGCATAATTTTTAATCAAGTAATTCAACAAGCTAGTGAATGTCCAAATGAATGTATATTATAAAAATGTGACACGAAAAAAATCTTCCGATGGGGGCATCGGAAAGAATAACATGGAGTGGACAAATGATCCGATAAATCAATAAGTCAAATCTAAGTACATCTTAACCAAAGACACCTTAATTGCATTATACTTAACAAAATGTGACTTTGTTTCATCTTTTTTGACTACTTCTACGAGAGAGGGTCGACCTCGAGGATAGGACGGTTTGTTCTTGATTTTAATCTCTATTTTTATTTTTATTTTAATATGAAAAACTACTATTATCTCGAATTAACCTAATATTATAAATGGATGTCAATATATTTCTATTTATTTGAACTCGAAACTCTCTTATAAGAATAAGAACACATATCATCTCTATTAAAATGTCAATAGCACTTAAGGATTTTGTATTCTTTGATTTTTCTTGATAATATTTTTTTTCCAATTTATTTTATACGCTCAATCTCCTTACATAATGTGCCCTCATCATTGAATTTTTTGTATTCATTTCCATATTCTTTTAATTCCTTCCTTAATTGTATTTTCTTAATTTATTTCATCACGAGAGGCATCACCTAATTTCCATACTCCCTGGATGAAGCTAGGACATATTAAAGGAAGTTAAATACATTATTGGGCAGAATTTCATGTACTTGTAGATGGAGTACAGAAGCCATCTCATTTTGAAAATCAAATACGTACCTTTTTATTAGTAGAATCCTCCTAGATAATCACTTGATTGTCCATAATAGAGTTAGGATTTAAAAAAAAAAAGGAATTTAACAGTGGGTGTAGAGAGTATTTTTGGGGTGCAAATAGAATCACTCGTCAGTCAGTCCAGTAGTACCCAAGCGAGCGTCTCCTCTGCCAGTTCTGCAGTCTGGTTATCTAATAACTGCAATTTTTGGTTCTTCCCGCGGACTAAACAACTTCACCCTTATTTCCATTCTCCGATCACAGAAGAAAGAGAAACAGAGAGAAGTTAGAGAGAGAGAGAGAGAAATCATGCGTATATATCTATATATGTACGTATAGTGTTTCCATATAGGTGGATATAATATATATATATATATATATATATATATATATATATATATATATATAGAGAGAGAGAGAGAGAGAGAGAGAGAGAGAGAGAGAGGAAGAGGAGATATCGGACACGACAAGCAAGAGAGACAAGTAAAGTTCCACTCAGTTTATACAGTGATCCTGGAATTGAAGCATGAAAGCTTTCAACAATGGCGGAGAAATTCTTAAAACCCCTCTATTCATCAAGATCGCAGCGTTCATCTTCGTAACGTTAACGTTCTTCTATCTCGGCAAGCACTGGTCTAATGGCTATCAACAGCTCATTTTCTTCAGCACTCGCCAAACCAATCCGCTTACCTCCCAAACCCCATCGATCTCACTCTCTCCTAACAACAATAAAACTTTCGATCTCCCATCTATCATTGACGCCGGCACAAACGAAACCCTACCGGTCTCGGACCCAACACTAGCTTCAATTTCACCGCCTCCGTCCGATCTGCCGCCACCGCCACCGCCACCGCCACCGTCTGTGCAGAGATTTGGAATTGTTGATGAGAATGGGACGATGGCAGAGGAGTTCGAGATCGGAGAATTTGATCCTGAATTCGTGGAGAATTGGGGGAATGGGAGTGAGAGTGAGGTTATGGAAGGTGGTGATGGGGGTTCTAGGGCTAGGTTTAGGGTTAAGAAGTTTGCGTTATGTCCGGCGAGGATGAGGGAGTATATACCTTGTTTGGATAATGTGGAAGCAATTCGGAAGCTTAAGTCCACAGAGAAAGGGGAGAGGTTCGAGCGGCACTGTCCGGAAGAAGGTCGGGGATTGAATTGCTTGGTCCCGCCACCTAAGCGTTACCGGCCTCCAATCCCGTGGCCAAAAAGCCGCGATGAGGTATCTTTCACTGTTAGTTAAATTATTATTATTTTATTGTTTTCTTCGTTATCTGTTGTGAATTGTTTGTTAAATTACTTGAATTGAATGAAAATTCTGCTTGCAAAACTCAAATTAATAAGCAAATCCATGAATGTTGATTTGAAAGTAATGCAATTTAGGTTGATCTATTTGCAAATTGGCGGAAATATATTTTAAAGTATTGCAGTTTAGGTTGATATATTTGCGTAATTGAATTATGGATATTTATTCAATATGGAAGTTCTTGATTTTAAACACTGTCATTTCATTACAGGTATGGTTCAGCAATGTTCCCCATACACGTCTTGTTGAAGATAAAGGGGGTCAAAACTGGATTTCTGTGGAGAAGGATAAGTTTAAGTTTCCGGGAGGTGGAACACAGTTTATACACGGGGCGGATCAATACTTGAATCAGATGTCGGAGGTTATCTAGTTTTTAGATTCAACAATTGGATAAAGGGAAAATAGAATTTGGGTTCTTGCATTTCAGATTTCTCATTTCTTTTTTATCTGTGCATGTAGATGATCCCTGACATTGCATTTGGTCGTCATACGCGAGTTGTTTTAGATGTTGGATGTGGTGTGGCAAGTTTTGGTGCCTATTTGCTATCTCGGAATGTTCTCACTCTGTCGATAGCTCCCAAAGATGTTCATGAAAACCAGATTCAATTCGCTCTTGAGCGTGGGGTGCCTGCAATGGTGGCTGCTTTTGCGACACGCCGTTTACTGTATCCAAGTCAGGCTTTTGACTTGATGCATTGTTCGAGATGCAGAATCAATTGGACTCGCGATGGTATGCATTTTGTCTGATATCTCCTCTCTAAAACAAAGAAAACATTTTAGAATAACTGATCAAGCCTTAGAGTACATCTTGGAAATGCCACTCCTGTATGTTGTCAATGCTGTTGGTGCTTCTACAACCACATGATGAACTGTCTCAATTTTTCATGAGAGAGTGATTTTTATGGGATTCTGGAACTTCTATGGAACTTATTTCATAACATGCTGGATAAAAAATCACCTCCGAATCTCTCTCTCTGATAAGAAACACAATTCTGCAAGTTAATGACTCCATTTGTCCAAGCAAGCCACAAAATCGGTAGGTGCCATATATTCTCCAAATGTGAAGGAATTTTAGCCAATTTTGGATGTCGCTCCACAAAGCGATTTAGTTGGCCATCCGTTACTCTCTTCTCTGCTGTAATCTTGTGCCTGATTACTCTGCTTCATAGTTGCTTGTCAGAAAGTGCCTAGTTATTTTTCTGTCGTCTGAAAGTTATCATTAATCATCCTGACAGGATTATAGTACCGATATGCATCTATTTATTCTATTATGGTTTATTTGTGTGAAGTTTTCTACTTCAGTCATTTTGTATCTTCTGTCATCAGTGCATTACATATTAAAAACTCTAACGTGGTGATTACTGTTTATTTGGAAATTTGTTATTTAACACCATTTAGATTATCATTTGCTAAAATATAATCTGAAAAACTCTGTTTGAGACCGAATGTTTTCCACTCTATTGTTGTGAAGATGGAATTTTGCTGCTTGAGGTCAATAGGATGCTCCGAGCAGGAGGATACTTTGCTTGGGCTGCGCAACCAGTCTATAAGCATGAAGAAAACTTGGAAGAACAGTGGAAAGGTATTATTACCCAGAACTTCTGTTGATAAGTAAACCCATTAAAAAGTTATGCATTTAAATTACTCCTTAAGTTATAGCAATTCTGCATATAAGAAATTAAGAAGTTTTACATCCTTGTTCTCATTGCCCCTTTCTATGAGAAATGCGCACCTGAAGTCACCTTTCCCCACACTGTTTTATTTTAGTTGCTTACTGATGGACTACCAGATTGATGACCATGGATTTTAGTTATTATACATGGATTATTAATCAATGATCATGTCCACCGGAAAAACGAACAATCAATCATGTTGCCAAAAGAGGCATGGTACGGTTGAAACTTGAAACTAGGCCTCAATTACCAATGACCAGTTCAACAAATGACCAAGCTGATCTGAGCCAACTGGCTCCTAAAAATATAGAATTGAGATGTTTGTATGCGAGAGAGAGAGAGAGAGAGAGAGGTCTTCATTGGTGTGGCTTAGGTGAGAGGTTTCTGTATCTTCATTGGCATGCCACCAGTAATCTTTTGCCTTGCTCTTTTTTAGACATTGTGTTCGATTGATTTCAATTTTAATTTTGGGAGAGGTGAGGATTAGGAAGAGAAGTGTGAGGAAAGGATGCTAAAGCACCACTTAAACTTATTATTTGCTGCCGTTTTTAGTTTACTTACCATGGCCGGCCTGCTAGGCCATCTGGATGGAATTTGACTTGACAGACTTTCGGGGTGATCCAGGTTGGTTTTAATGACTATGCTGTTTCCAGACAGCATAGCCAGACAGTAATACTGTTCATAATTGTGCTGTCTTTCTTTTATCTCAGAGATGGTTAACCTTACCACTCGTCTCTGCTGGGAGCTTGTAAAAAAGGAGGGATATATTGCAATATGGCAGAAGCCCTTGAACAACAGCTGCTATTTAAGCCGCGAGGCAGGAACCCTACCTCCACTCTGTGATCCAAATGATGACCCAGACAATGTTTGGTATATCCGCTACTCTTTCTGATTGGATTGCCAATAATATTATTGTAGTTATGAGGTTCCATAATCAGTAATAGTATTTTTCCACGATTATCTTAGGTATGTTGATCTGAAATCATGCATCACTCGACTACCTGAGAATGGATTTGGAGCAAATGTTAGCACATGGCCTGCCCGTCTGCTGAATCCACCTGATAGGCTCCAGAGCATACAAATGGATGCCTACATATCTAGAAAAGAGCTCTTCAAGGCAGAATCAAGATACTGGAATGAGATAATATCAAGCTACATTCGTGCTTTACATTGGAAGAAGTATAGATTAAGAAATGTGCTGGACATGAGAGCTGGCTTTGGAGGGTATCATTCTGATCTTTCTTTTGCATTTTTCCATTTTATTATAATGTAAGCTCTTCTCATTTTTATGGTCAACTTCAATGTTTTGGCAGATTTGCAGCAGCATTAATTGATCAACAAATTAATTGCTGGGTTCTGAACGTTGTTCCTGTTAGCGGGCCCAACACCTTGCCTGTTATATATGACCGTGGACTTATAGGAGTTATGCATGATTGGTATTCTTCAAAACTGCTGTCTAATTTGCTGCCATATCTGATTGGTTGGATTTTCATTTTGATATTAGCATTGATGGTTCCTATGGTTACCCAGTATCTTGCATGAATCATATGTACTCCGAACACTCACCTCCCCAAGTTAGAATATCCTTAGTAGATTTTTTCCATCACATGTTAGGACTGTTGTGCGCCCTTAAATCATTACTTGTTATATTACTTATTTGTCAAAGATGCGTCTGTTAAATTGTCTAGAAGTTGATTATTGGTCATTACAGCTGCTTAATCTGAATTTCATTGGTTTAAATATAATTAGTTGCATTATACTTCACAGGTGTGAGCCATTCGACACATATCCCAGAACCTATGATTTATTGCATGCTGCTGGCCTCTTCTCTGTTGAGCAAAAAAGGTGTGCCTTTTCCCATTTTTACCTAGTTGATAAGTCCTCGTAATTTTTGTGCGCTTTTTGTTTGCCCCCTTTATCTCACTTTCCAGTTCTACATAGGGGACTGATCCATGAGCATAGTGATAAACGCCTTGTCATATTCAGGAATGCATTGAATAATTTAGGAATATGTAGAATTAGATGGGATAAAAATGGGTTACCTTTCTATATCAAAATAGGGTATGATTAGGAACTTTGTCCCAAGGGTGCAGGGATTCCTTTGGGGAAGATAGTGTTCCTTAATATTTGTTTTCTTTCTTTGTAACAGATGCAATATGTCAAGCATCATGCTCGAGATGGATCGGATATTGAGACCCGGAGGACGTGTATACATCCGCGACTCTATTACCGTCATGGATGAACTTCAAGGCATTGCAAAGGCCATGGGTTGGAATGTAGCATTGCGAGATACGTCTGAGGGTCCTCATGCAAGTTATAGGATCCTGACATGTGATAAACACCTCTTGCGTGCTTGAAGCAGTGGAATTTAGGAATGAAATTGAATTGTCTTATTTCTCCCCGTAAAAGCTGATCAAGAAGAAGGGGACTAATGCCCACCATCATCCTGGAGATTGTAGGGAGACGACACTTGGTTAAGCTGACCACACTGCAGCACAGAGAATTATTTCAATTGGGTAGTGTAATTTGACAGCTATTTTGGGTGTTCATTATCCTGTTCTGATGGCGCCGCCAATTTGTTGGTGCTGATGTGGCAGCATTTGGGTTGGCACTGGAAGTGCAGTTCTGGTGAGGAGCCTATATGTAATCTCACTGCTCTCTGTCTTACCAAATATGAGAAGATAATACACGTAAGCCTTAAGTAAGTTGTAATAGTTATCATTAATACGGGATGATAAGGAAGTACATGCCAATCTCCCGTTCTAATATCTGCTACCCTTGTATACTCTAGCCCTTCATTGGGAGGCATTCTATCTATTTTTTAAATTTGTTAAATTTTTTTTTATGTTTGTTTTGTTACAATTTTTTATTTGCTTTGGGCATGTAAAGAGGTGACAACTAATACTATTATCAGTCATGAATGGGGCCGTCCAAGAATTAGCATAGGGTGTGAATATAACCCTAAAGATTAGTTTCTACACACCATCCAAAAATGACATAGGCAAATTAACCAATAAAAACATTTAAAATTCAAAAAAAATGGGCTTAGGTCTGTCCCTGGAGCTCAAGCCCGGCAACTCCGACCCATAGGCGTACGGAGTATAAGAATGTAATTTCTGCTCCCAAACAAAATTGAAAATTGACGTGATAATATCATAATATCATACCAACACAAATAAATATCATGAACCTGCAACATTAACATAATAGGTTGACCAAGCAAAGTGCCATGTGTCATGCCAAGCTAGTTGACATGTTACAATTTGCATAGTACTGTGGAGATGGTAAAAGGGCTATCAAGTAGGAACCACTTGGAATATGCAACTTTGATCATTATGTTGGAAGATCACATTCATTCAAAACACCAAATATCAATGGCTCAATGTTGACTTAAGGGTACAGGATTAGAAATCCGAGCATACACACTATACTCATTATAAAATTTTCCATTTTTGGCAAACAGGGGGCAAGCAAATAGCACCAAACCAACCCAATAACAATTCTGCAATGACAGTTCCGATTGCAAAAAAGCCAAAAATTCTTTCTTATGATTATTTATCCATTATATCTTGATCTTGGCCTCCACACTGGCTGGCCTTGACTTTGAAGTGTCTGAACAGACCTTTGAGAAGTAAAATTGTTGGGTCGAGCGGTAGAATTGTTGGGACGGCTTTCAACCCTCATGTTCTGATGTTGAACAACGCTGTTGGGACGGCCTGCAATCCTCATGTTCTGAAATTGATGTTGAACTTGTGAGGGCGACTGTACAGCTCTATGCACCTGTGGACGAGTCCTGAAGTTGGCCCTGCTAGAGTCAGTTGAATTTGTAACTGGCATTCGTGCAACAAATTGCGATATTTGTTGCCTGACCAGAGCAGCAACAAGAGAACTTGGGTTCTGATTGGCTGAATTAAGCTTTCGGTGGGTTGTCTTAAACACATCGGATATCCTTGTTAGTTGTCTACTGCCAACCGCCCTCGCAGCATTTCCTGGCTGCTCAAAAGGATCTTCTATCTGACCAGCCATCATTAACAAAATCAACAATGCCAGTTTAAAAGTCAGTAGTAGTGACAATAGTTAGTATCAGTAGCTGTAGCAGAAAAGCGAGGTGGTGAGAGACAGAGAGGGAGAGAGAGGATTACAAATATTGCATAAGTTTTGGGCAACCATCTCATATTGCTATGAATTTCTTCCCATTGTCCAGTAAATGGGCATATGCCTTGCTCCGAGGCCATTGAAGCAATGTCTGAAAACTGCAAAACGTACAAAAAATCAAAGATAGATATCATTACCACCAAGATTACTCAATAGTTTATTACAGCGACCACGAATTCCTAAACTACATAACGCCCAAGGAATGGAGAAAAGCACTCCCTATGGGCACTGGCAGTAACAATCTACTTATTTATAAGTGCACTTCATTATTTTATAAATAGAAGGCATGCACATCATTATTATCATTTAAAGAAAAATATACAATCTACATAAGAAAAAAGGATACTGGCATTACTACTATAGAATGAGCATGTAATTTGTGAAAAAGAACACCGGCCATAACATATTTTGATTTTTTGACAGCATTTGCTAAAGATGCCATGCAAATTTCCCATACCAGGTGTTCTACATTACTTGTTAAAATAGAAAATC
Organism: Hamamelis virginiana; assembly: GCA_017140935.1. Taxonomy (NCBI): domain Eukaryota; kingdom Viridiplantae; phylum Streptophyta; class Magnoliopsida; order Saxifragales; family Hamamelidaceae; genus Hamamelis; species Hamamelis virginiana. The sequence continues at coordinate 3,424,850 of JAESVK010000377.1, read as the reverse complement.
ACTATGAGTATATACCTTCGCAAGGAATGAAATGAAAAGCTCAGATAAAGAACTTTGATTAAGTGTTCTGCGCCTGTCTGATTTAAACCTGTCTATGCTAGCAGCACAAGTTTCTGCAATAGTTCTCTCTGCAACAGCCCTCACACCTGCAAGAAGCATATTTGAAAACAGGTCCTATCAATTACCCGTCTTCTAAATGAGTACCTTCAAATGCTATGTCGAACACAATGGACCGACTCAATTACCATGGAACAACCAAATGTGATATAATAAATTGACAGTTGCACAATCATAACTGGAAAGTCAAATCCAGACAAGTTCTCATCCAAAATATCGATCATTACATGCTCTTCAATTCCAACACCACATTCATATTTTGTAATTTCAGTAAGATTGTCTTTGCAATATGCTTCATCTTCACTAGTTCACTGTTGTATACAACATCTCAAGTGCTTGTTCTAAATTATATTCCCAAATTCCTTGTTGGCAATCCAACAATCACATCTCACAGGTCAAACACGTTCGTATGAACACAGTTAAGGAATTCAAGTTTTGTAATAAAAGTATTGAGGTTTTGGGGTTTTTTTTTTTTTAAAAAAAATTCAAATCACAAAAGCATGAAACAACTGTATTTTTTAATCACCTCAATGTTGATTAATCGAACTATGATCCCTCGTCATGTTAAAAGCATTCTCACAAAGATGGTTACCTTTTTAGGAACACTAGTTTTAAAAGTTCCCTTGTTCATGATCCATAATTTCAGATTTTTTTCCCTTGACAACAGTCTTTTATTAATAGTTAACTTGGCAGTTTCTTCAACTCTAACCCTGATCAAACAACACCCAATTTGGATTCCTTACTTTGTAGTTCTCGTACCAATTGAGGAAACCAAGACCTTGGTTCGATGACATCTCAATTAAAATACCTCGGACACGGTGACTCGAGCCATAATCACATCACAAAAGTAGTATTACACCATACTATATAATGGTGAAAAGCAGCAATAAACTAAGAGAACAAGAGTGAGCTAAACGTTAAGAGAACACACAACTATAGGTTCTTTAGAACCCAACACTTTATAAGACTCCTATCAAAATTGAGACAAACAGATCATTCCATGGGCACATCAATGTCTAACTTAAAACAGCAGATAAACTAGGAAATGAATAAAATTTCTCAAAATATAATGCTTACATCTTTATCAGATTCCAAAAAAATATGTTGATAATGATTAAAGATAATATGTACCTGTAAGATCATCAGCAACATTTCTGGGATAGATTTCTTTAAGAGGAGGAAAAATTGCAGGTACACATGTCTGTAAAAAATCAATAAAAATGAACCACAAGGAAAAAATATAAATTTTGGTTATTACCATTTGGAACTAAAACATGCAGATTAAAAGGATACCAAATCTACAAGCAGGTGGCCAAACTAACAAAACAATATGTAAACCAGAGAAATAATTTATCACCACAACATGACACAAATACACATTTGGGATCACCGAATAAGAATGCAGTTAACATGACCATATAATGTTGGTGGGAACAGTTGATCATATTCTTTTGCACTACAAAAAATAAAAGAGAAGTCCCCAAAAACTATAGAGGTTGTATAACTATGTTCAACCAACCAGGTGCAGTTCAACAATCCAGGATAAATTCCATACACAGCAGCTGAAGAAGAAAGGAAGACTCGTCATCCTAACTATTTTCTCAATCAATACCATAAATAATGATGATAACTTCACCTGAAAATGGAAGATAACAAGCAAACATAGAGAGTATGAGCTAAAGCTTCCGGTCCTTGAATCATTGATATCATGAGCTTTGGCCCATTCCTTGACCTGCAAAAAAGAATTAATACATCAAATGATGGCACCTTTTCCCCACAGCTGCTAGAATGGGTCTGCCATAAGAATATACCAATAAAACCATGTCCCGAAAGCGCCCATCTATCTCACTGATCCAAAACAAGAATTTGGACTTCATTTGGCCTGTCAGATTATTGATTGAGATATCACAAGAGATGTTCTGCCGAGCGCTCTCGAGTTTTAAAATGGGAACTCTCGCATTGGGTATGAGTTGCAGCTTACGGCATCCACCTGTAAATCAATGTTACTATGAAATGAATATAGGAGAAACTTTGATAAAGAATGATTAACCCATTAAGCATGAGCAACATAACCCCCACCAAAAAATAAAAAAGGACACAGAATGAGCATAAAACATAAACTTATTATGAAAGGAACATAGGAGAAACTCTGATAAAGAACGGTTGATCCATTAAGCATTAGCAACATAAACCCACCCACACACAAAAAATCCTTAGGAAAGAAAAAAAAAAAAAAAAGGAACAAAAGACACAAAATGAGCATAAAACATAAGCTGATTATTTTATATGATGATCATTGTAGCTGAAGTTATCTCCCCTTTCTCATCTGATAATTTTTTGACACAAATTTAGATATTATATCATTCCATTTTGTTTCCACGGTATTTAAATGCACAATAAAATTTTATTTTATATGAAAAGAAACAATAAAGATTTTTCAAAAAACAAAGAAGAACTGATCTCCTCAACATAAAGGATAAACAATGAGATCGAGTCAGGTAAAACAAACAAACAAATAAAAAAAAATAAAAAATGCACACAGAGAAATATTGTAACTGTTTCTTGTGTTTAAGGCCGCTTCCGCATACCAAGTAATTCTAATTCTCACTTCATGGATCTCAAGGCCTAATTAATAGCGCAACCAAGATCTCTCAATAAACTACATAACTCCATCAAACACCGATGAAATATACAAAGAACTAAAAACCTAACAAGCCCCTAATCATATGAATCTCCACATCTATGCATCCCTTCACCCAAAAACCAAACAAGCCCCTAATCTTAGCTTCTCTAAGACCCTCACAACAACGATTCTCCATCCCCAGCCATGATAAATAAATAAATGGAGCCCGAAGCATCTCTAAACAGACCACCAGTGCCAATTGGGTTTTCACAGGAGGGAGAGAAAGAGAGAGAGAGATAGAAAGATTTGGAGGAGTCCCCAATCAAGCCACTATGCTGGTCCACACCAGCTGGATCATGTCCGCCCTAGTTCAAGCCACCCTAGGCATATTTTGTGGCCTCATTCATGCAACCCAAATAACCAAATGGGTTGGTTGAGTTCAATTCATATTACGCAGGTAATTCAAGGTGGGATACACATGCTTAGCCCAACAAAGTCAACCTAAGTCTTAGGCATCCCATAACACATACTTTCTTAGCATTATCACAACTGTTTTCAGCTAAAATTAAGCCAATAAAAATTTATCAATTAGTTAGCCAACTAGTGCAAGTATGCATCCAAGAGGCATACTTGAGTGAATCAATTTGTGCAGAAAAGATATCCAATTAAATGTTGCAATAATCAAGGTTAATCAAATAAAAGACATCAATCAATTGTCAAACCAGTTCAGATGTAGTGACTTGAAATGGAATGCAAATTCATTGGATAAAGAAGTCATGGCACATGCAAGCAGTAAAAGGCATGGCTATTTAAGATGGTTCATGCCCAAAATACATGCTATAGAAATGATGCAATTAGCTAGGAAATGAAAAAGAGAGTAAATAGAAAGCTTGAAGTTTAAGGACGTTACCGTTTACTCGCAAAGCTCGATGTAGATCTGCTAGTAAATTCTGCTTGCGCCTTCTCCCAGCAGAGGAAATATATGAACCATTCGGCAATTCTATAGAAATATCCAAATCTCCCCATCTTGAGAAGAGATTACATATAAATGATCCAAATGGCTCCACAGTAGCACCTGGTTGCAGCATATAAGTCATGGATGTGCATTTGTAAAATATAGCAATTCTTAACCAACGGAAGCAAATTTCACTTAACAATTAACATGAGAAATAAACTAGCTGGAGGTGAGATTCATCTTTCAAAAGCAATGTGCCTTTTTGTGCTTTAGAGGATAAAGAGAAAACAGTTCCTCTCTAAGGGTATATTTGGCGCTCAAAACCTAGAACTTTTGGAGCACTCTTCTTCAAGTTTCCACAATAACTTCGAATCCCAATGGTTTATTATTGGCATCTTCATTGACCCTTCAAGAAAGTTTGTTCACAACTTTTGTGTTGTTTATCAACCATTAATCAATGTAATTAAACAACTCATTTGTTTTTTTTCCTTTTTCCTTTTTCCTTTTTT
>JAESVK010000377.1:3394774-3412643 GCA_017140935.1 Hamamelis virginiana | reverse complement strand
TGCAATAAATAAAATAAAATAATAATAATTAAGAAAATTTACTATTGAAAATTTACTATTAGAAAATTTACTATTCAAAATTTTGGGGTCTCACACATCCCTACATAGTCCCACTCATCCATCGGCTGTAGTCTACTACCAATTCAAGAAAACAATGGAAATTTTAAATGCTATTTAATAATTTAATTTAATTTAATTTATTCTTCTTTGTCAGTACGTATCTTTCATAATTGAAATTCGATTCTATTTACTAACATGAATCCCACATCGATTGTATCTAAAATGTTAAAATATAGTAGGCATGAAGTACTTTTTTGGATTAAATGAGTCTCGTAAATTATTTATTAATTAGGCTTGTTTGTTTGGATATATAGATACATATTTTACATATTACTTGTGGGTGAAAATTATAATGACATCAAGTCAATAAAACTCTAATGATTAAATTAGATGTTGAAAAAAAATAATACAAATGGAGCATGAGGCTTAATAAGGAGCAGGGGCGGGAGGCTTGGGCGCCTGCAGCACACTAGGAAATAGTGGGAATTACTAAAGAGGCAAGGGCGGGAGGCTAAAGATTGGGCTGACAGCTGCTCTGCTAAAATCTAGGCCCTTAGGATGGTCAGTTCATCACTCATCGCCTTGGTTTTGAATTCATTGAGATTGATGTTGATGCTAAAGTGATTATGCATTTATACAAGGGGACATTTCAAATGCTCACCATATTAGACCAATCATTTGCGACTACAGGTGGCTTACGATGAAGTTCAAGGACGTGCGCATGCAGCACACTTACCGTGAAGCTAACAAATGTACCGATGCTTTGGCTGCATTAGGATGCAACTCTAATGAGATTTTTTGAAATGGAATTTTCTCCCATGTTGTATTGTTTCTCTTTTGGATGCTGATGCATTTTGTATTGTATTTCTTAAACTTGTTTTTGTTTAATGAAGTTCATTTCTATCGCACCAAAAATAAAAAAAATAAAAAAATATCAGTCATAAAGTTAAAAAATTTATATCATGATGCATATGAAATTTTCAAATTTATTAATATATTTATCATATTTTAAAGACTTTTAGACTCAGCCACATAAAGTGTTTATGTGGAAAACTTTTTTATTTTTTTAACAAAATGTAAATAGATTTGGAGGTTTAGGTTTGCATTTAACTACCACCACATTTGCTACTTGGGCCCACTTTGCATTCGAAAAAATCGATTCTTGGAATTCCCAAACAGCCCCTTACTATTTATCATCTAGTATTGTGGACAAAAAATTGAAGAAAATAACAAAGAAAGACTATCGAAGGACCATGGTCCCAATAATTAGAGTGTCCTATTCGTTCGGTGAGGGTTAAAAGTGCGTGTCACGATCAAGACAAGAGAAGATGATAACAAAATAAAATAATAAAAAAGTTAAAAACTCATTGACCGTTGCCATAAAAGTTAAAAGTGCATTGGGGAACTTGAACATTGAATTCTGTTCAGCGTTTGACAAAATAAATTGTGTTGAGCTTACTTTCCTCCATGCCTCAAACTTTAAGAAAATATCAGCTAGAAAGAGTTTGTGAGTAATTTTCTCCATTTTTAGAAAATAATTTGAATCCAAATCTCACTAAAAATAGATTTAGAATATTCCATTTACCATTTTGGATTTAAGGTTCTTACAAAATAAAATTAAACAAAAAATAAGGGAAGAGAGAGAGAGAGAGAGAGAGGGCATGCTAGTGTACCAAAAAAATGATTAGTCTACTAAAAATAGTAAGAAAAAAAAAAAAAAAAAAAAAAAAAAAAAGTTGTCTCGTACCATTAGGTCAATACATGGCATGAAAGTCACCAGGCCTGGCCGCCTTGATGAAAGCTAATTCGTTTGGGTCAAGTCACGTTCGAAAACATAACGAAAGCAAAAAATCATAGACATGTCATGTGACCTTTTCTAATATATGATGTGACAAAGTTTAACTTATTCAAATAATAGGTAAGAAAATGTATATACCCATGTCAAATCCATTCAACAAATAGGTAAGGAAATGTATATACCCATGTTAAATCCATCTACATTTTATACATTCACTGCACATTTTGATGGAAAAATGTTCGTTTTACCATTTCTTCTCAATTGACTGACTTGATGTGCCATATTACATATCATGTGGGTATAAATATTTTCATTTTACTAACATGATAGTAATTAATGTAGAATTGTTACATTATTTGTCATGTAAAATATTCAATCAAATTAAAATGACAAAAGCAACGACAAGCATACAACACTTATTATACGTAATATGAAGGATAGAAATGAAGCATCTAGATATAATGATACAAATAGTCACTTTAAGTATTGAAATTACATACAAATGATGTTTTTTTTTTTGTTTTTTTTTTTTTTTTTATTTTTTTTTTTTTGGTCAAGAAGCCCATTGGGCTAATGAGGTACACAACAGGAAGTACCATCTTATTTTCCTTGGTAAAATCCTCATCCTGATAAAGGTGATATTTGAACAAATCTCTAATACAACCGCCAAGAGATTTTACTAGCAAACTAGCTGGCACCTTCACCTACAAAATATGATCACTTAGATATCACAATGCATTAAACTAGATGTACTAAAGGCCCGTCTGTATTAGCTTTTCTTAAAATCACTTTTAGAGATTAAAAATTTCACTTGATTTAAGTAAAAGGAGCGGTAATCATTTATAGACGACTTAAGGAGTAATAAAATGGTTTGCAAAATTTTCATATTAGAAGTGATTGTAGTAACAAACTTTTACTGCAATCACTTTCAGTATAAAAAATTTGATATTTTCTAAACTCTTTCCTTTTCTTTTATCTTTTTCTTTTTATTTCACCTTTGGTAAGTTGGGGAAGAAGGAACAAATGCAAGATTTAGTATTGTTTGCATCATCTCGATCTTCTTAAAAGATTACATTTGGAATTTAAAATTTTACTTAATTTAAGATTTAAAATGATAACACTTCTTAATGACATAAGATTAAGTAATAAACACCTCTGAATAACTTGAGGGGTGATATGATAGCTGGAAAAAAAATTACTAAAAGTGATTGTTAGAAAAGCTAAGGTCAAACTTTTTCCATAATCACTTCTTAACATGAAAATTTTGATATTAGAAAACACTGTTCGAACATAATTGTAAAAGGATATGTAATAAAAAAAAATGAATTCAGTAATTCAGAATTAAACAAACGGACACTTGCTCCAGTAATTATTATAAACGAATTCAGTATTAAATAACTATTAATTTTCATTTTCAGTAATTATTAATGAATTCAGTGGCTTGCTAGCGGCTAAAATTAATGAAACCTCTGGCCCTCTTTGTCAAAGCCCTTTGAATTTTGCTACACCACATGCTCACATACCCAAGATCAAAGGATATGCCGAATGAGATATTGCACTAAATTTTCATAAAATATAATTTTACAAAATATCATTATTCACTCATGTTAAAAGTTTTACGTATCGGGTAGATTCAATAAACACAAAGTTTTATATTACGTGAGATATAATTTAATTTTTGAATATACATATGAATCAAATTTTATGTGGAGAACTTTTGGTAAAATTCTTTGGAGAATTATTGTATTTGGAAGATGTTTCTCCCAGGGGCGGAGCCGGAACTTTTTGTCAGGGGGTGCCAAAGGTTTAAAAATTCGAAAATTTTAAAGTTTAAGCATGTCAAATCTCAATAGAAAGAATTTTTGTATTTTATACGGGATTAATTCACTAAAATTTACCACAAATTTCTTCAAGCTTCATGTGATAAAAATTTTTCAAAAAAAGAAAATAAAGAGTTAATTTAGTATAAGCAATTCATACACAAAATTTTCAAATTTCCTTCCTCTCCTTCACTTTTTCTCTCTCTCCATCTCAAATCCACTAATTTTGAAATGGAGGGGTGCCATATTGTAAATAATACACTTAATTTATCATACGATACATATAATATATAACTAATATATATAATAGTTTTTTACAAGTCAAGGGGTGCCATGGCACCCCTTGTGATACACCTAGCTCCGCCCATGGTTTCTCATTCACAAAACAAAAGCATGGAATAAAAAAAATCTCAGCTTCAATGGGGAAGCTTGTGTCGCTGCAAATTATGAACTTGGCCAATAACACCTTTTCTAGATCAATTTCTATCGACTTGGACCATCTCTTCAATTTGAAGTACTTGAATTTGCTTGGGAATAGATTGAATGGAGAAATTCCTATGGAGTTAAATTAGTTGGATCAGCTTGGAAATTTCTACCCCAAACGAAAGAGAAGATAGGGAGATGCTCGCGACTGAAGAACTCAAGGATGTCAGAGATGCTTCCCTCCTATGTTGGTGCGAGGCGAGATGTGTGCTGGTGCGAGGTGAACGACTTGTTGGTTGCAAGTTAGGGCAGTGAGAATGAGAGAGATAGAGAGGAAGAAAGAGAAGGATCGTGGGAAAAAGAGTGGACTGAGAAGAAAAATTGGGTTTTTGCATCCATGAGGATTTGATGTGTGGGCCGGTTATTTTTTATTTTTGCTTCCTACTTTAAAAAGTTGTGAAAGTCAATTTTTTTTTACTTCCACAAATTTTGAAAGTTCAGGTAGTTACTTTCATGTAGTAAAAAGCAACATGACTTACCAAACGTACTTTGCTACCAAAACTTCAATTTTTCTACTTTTTTAAGCAAAAGACAGGAAGTTGGAGCTTATCCAAACGCAGCCTTAACTAGTGGCTTTCTACACTGGTGCTTGTCCACATATTTATTTAATTTTTATTATAATTTTATATTAATTGAAGGGTTAGTTAACTAGCGCTGGTGAGAATGTGAGATACAGCAACATCTGATTGGTTCTTGAATTCACAGGGGCGAGGGTTCAAGCCGAGAGCCGAGTCCATCTCCACATGTCAGGGACAGTCTGTCACTACTCACTACCACACCACCGTTCATCCTTGAACGAACGTGTCACCACATGAACTCATAGACCTACACATATATATAGGGCAATATATATATATTCACTGCCTCCTCGATATTCTCTGCAACATTTGTTTAGCATTTCACTATTTCAGAGTTGGTGCTCACTCTCTGAGCCGGTTTTCATGGTGTACCTTCTTGAATCTGTCTGGCTGGTACACTTGCTCTCTGCAACCCTTTACTTTTTCTAGTTTTTGCTATGCCTTTTTACACTTTTTAAACTTCCCATGCCATTTCTTTCTCTGTTTCCAGCTCGTCTTTTGTTCAAGATTCTATTCATTCTCATTGTTTTTTCTCTGCATTTTCTGTATATATATATAGTTCTTGATTTTCTCTTTTTTATCTCTTGGATGTTCTGGTTTAATTGTAGATTGTAATGCTCGAGAGTAGAAAATTTTGATTGTGATTTTGGGATTTTTGAATTCTTGGTTCTGTCTGGTTCTCAGTAAGGAAATAAGGAGGGAAACGAAACGAATATGTTTAGGAAAGAAACCGGGAAAATAAAAGAAAGTGTTTTCAAATTGGTTTCTTTCTAAAACATTTTCTTTTCGTTTCCCTCAAAATTTTCCCTTGAAAACCAAATGGAGGGTTTATTAATTATTTTGATAATGAATGGTGGGATAAGAATTGATGGATGTTATTACTCTTGTTATTAGTTTTCTTTCTTGTGTTATGGAAACATTTTGCTGCCAAAATAATGCCTCATATATACAGACACGGGGAACTGCGTGATTAATGTACTTTTGGAATCCATGGAAAATTCCATGAATCTTACGAGAATATAAATCGTGGGAAGAGGAGAAAAGAAAGCAAAACCAATTACACAAACAAATACCATTAATATGGTTCACCTACAATGGGGTTATTTTTAGTTTTTTACTGGCAATCTTATAACGAGTATGTGGCATGTTACATATGGGTTACCTTAGCTTCTCATAATTTTGTGAATTGATTATAGTTTGGTGTATGCTATCACTTTTAGAACACGCTGAGCATCTTTTCACATAGACTTGTGCTTCATATGATAAGGGAAAATCAACACAACTAAACTTTCTCTCTTACGACTCGATGAAAATGCAACGTTTGAACTTTACAATAATGCAACCCTCTAGACTTGTAAGTGTTTCATATGATTGAGAACTTTTGGACCCTTACGATTTTACAACGAGTTTCTTGATCAATAGAGTTGGAGAAAACTAGGAGATGGTAACTCCATAGATGCCCCTTTCTATTTCAAAGGGCCACATTATTTCTGTACACTCTCTTTCTATATTTATTGCCCACCTAATAAGTCTAGGTGATTTAAAACCATATTTTGAGCGTTCCCCAATATATTGCGATGGATCATAGTGGGGATTGAGCGGTGGTGATTTTACTCCAACCACAACACTTTATTTAGCCACACATGTTGGAAATTTTCGTAGCAGTTGCATAATTACTCATAAGTTGTTTCTTATTTGGCTTCTTGTAATTTTTTATGATTTGATTTCTATAAGAAAATAACTCTTGGGTTGGGCATGCGTGTCCAATTTTTTTAAAAAATATTTAATGTTGGAAGCACATTTTGTAGCACCCGATATGGAAAATTTGAAGATCCTTTTTGTTTAGATGGCAAATGATTTGTTTGTTAGTCACATTAGACTCGTACACAGTTTGTAGTGAGTAGTAATGATTAGCTGTATTCAATACACAGTTGTTTTTACTATTTATTCATTTATATAGATAATGATTTGGATCTGCAATAGATTTGGATCTGCATTATGACAAAGTAACTTTTATCTGATTTACTATTCTGATGCATTTGTGATGCAGTATTTGATCAGCCACTTCAATGATTTCCAGTTGGCTTGCCTGGGAAGTTTCTTTCTTCATGAAAGTGTCTTTTTCTTGTCAGGCCTTCCTTTTATATACCTTGAGAGGTCAGGGTACCTGAGCAAGTACAAAATTCAGGTTTTCTCCTTTCTCAACTTTATTGGTGCATTTGCATTGGGCTTATTACACTGTGAGATTGGAGAAGTTTTCGAATTGGGTTATTAACCCCTCTCCAAATTCTTTTGCAGTCACACCTAATATTCTATAATATCTCATCTGGGCAAAAGAAGTTGTAACAGAAAGCATCGTAATGCATAACACAATTCTTGACTGTATTTCCCCTTTTCTGATTCAACTCATGCCCCAGCACACCTATATCTTTATTCTCCTTTGTAAGTTCACTAGGAAGGGGGTTCTCTATTCTTTCTGCTCCCATTAACGTACAGCTTTTCATAAAATTATCAAGGCATCACTCTTCCTTTCCATAATGCTCCTTTTTGACACCACAAGCTCTTATCTATTCCACAGTCCTGGATTTAACTCCAAGGAATCTGCACTGCTCAAAATTTTTTCATTGTCCCTTGTTCATGTTCCATCTTTGTAAGTTATCAAGCAACAATACAGCACTTGCTTCTGGAATTCCTTTTTACCTTTGGTATATATGAGAAAAATGTTTCAGGAATATTTAATGACTGCTCTTTTGGCGCTTATTCAAATCATTCTGCAACTCAGTGAAACAGATCTTGCTCCCCCATTAAACTTGGTGAAAACTATGTCTTTAGGGAAAGCATTATATTGTATAGTTTTTCATGTTGATTATATCGACATTCTCTTTGGTAGTTCCCCCTCGACACATTTAGCTTGTTGATGTAGTTTCAATAACATGTTTGGACAATTTCCAGCTCCAAATGGCAGCCTCAATCACCAAGGCTTTCAAGAGTGGTTTTCTCAAGGGTCCTAGCCCCCAACATCTACCTGCTTTATATTGAATTTCAATTAGCTGCTGCAATGTATATAGGGCTGTTTTATGTTTAAAAACTTCATGTATATAGCTTCTACAAAATGACAGTTTGGGTATTCTAGGTCTATAAAATGACAGCTTTCTATATCTCTTTGTGGGAATTTGTGTGTTCTCAAAGGTGGGAGCATATGGCAAGCCATTTTACTTTCTGAAGTTGAGGCATTGCAGGCCAAACCTGCAGGGTTGGTGAGATCAGAAAAGGTTTCAAGCCAAAAGATGAATGCCTGAGATCACTTGACAATGCCAGTGAAATCACCTGATGTTACTAGTTGGGCAATCACTTTAAGTGACCAAAAACCACAAAACTGTGGATTCTACAAATTCTAAATTGAATAAGTTTTTTGGAACATGAAGTAGAGAAGAAGCACAGAAAACCAGTTTTAGAAAGCATGACTATTTGAAGTCTAAAAAAATCAATTCCACCAAGACATGGCCATTAAAAGTAGCCGGAAAGCAATGAAAAGTGATCGTGATTCATTTAAAATATCAATTTTAGTTGAGTCTTCTAAAAAGGACCATTACCCAGTGGCTAGTGTTGTCCTGCAAAAGCGGGGTCTTGGGAGGGGGTGGGTGAGCGGGATACTGTCCAAATCTTCTATACATTTTTTCACAAAGTGGGTTGCTCTTGAGGCTTGAACTTGCGCATTTGGGCTTGATAGCTTGACTTTTTTACCATTGCATGGGACAATGGCCCCAAGATCATAGATTTTTGAAGTTGCCTCCTGTTAAAAAAAAAATGCTATAGAAACTTCCATAGATAGCATCCTTCCACTTCCAGTGATAAACTTGATGAGATGTCTTCCTTGTCTTACAATTATCTTAAGCATTTATTATTCATCTATTGGTGGAGCTAAAATTTTCAATTTTTATAGCAGAATTTTGGTTTTATGCAGATGAAAAACAACACTCCTGCTGCCCAGGATAGATGCATTGCTCGTCTATTGCTGTATCATTTTGGTGTAAATTTACCAGTTATGATTCTTTCTTATCCTGTCTTCAAATATATGGGAATGCGAAGTAGTCTGCCATTGCCATCATGGTATTTCCATATTATTTAGACACTAAAGATTTTAACAGTTTGTAGCTCACACCTTTGTTATTGTTTTATACTAAAGAAACTTTATAATTTTCAGGAAAGTGATTTTGACGCAAATACTGTTCTACTTCATTCTGGAGGATTTTATATTCTATTGGGGGCATAGGCTTTTACATACAAAATGGTTGTACAAGCATGTCCACAGTGTCCACCATGAGTAAGTGAGAACCATGCTTTGTAATGATTGATTAGGTTTTAAAAAAAATAAATTGATTTTTGTTAATTCATCCTTTGGTGTTCTTATGGGTGTAATTGGGTATGTACAGGTATGCTACACCATTTGGATTGACTTCTGAATATGCCCATCCTGCTGAGATACTTTTCCTTGGCTTTGCTACTATTTTAGGACCTGCCATCACTGGGCCTCATTTGTTTACCCTATGGTTGTGGATGATGGTCAGAGTCTTGGAGACGGTTGAGGCCCATTGTGGGTACCATTTTCCGTTTAGCCTATCAAATTTTCTTCCATTGTATGGAGGGTGAGTTTTTAATTTCTTCTTTTTGGATTGATTGGACAGCTAGTTGCATGACATAATTTGGAAGATTCATTTGTTATCCCTATTTTGTTTATTCATTAATTTTCATAGGGCTGATTTTCATGACTATCATCATCGTGTGCTCTATACCAAGTCTGGCAACTACTCATCGACTTTCGTTTACATGGACTGGTAAACTATTGCAATCTCTCATGTTTTTTTATTTTACTTTATTTCACTTTATCTTGGGTACGACCTCTACTGTTCAATTACTTATAAGGGCACAAGTTTTATTAGAGCTGTAACCCTTCTTCTCTTCCCTTTTAGCTATGTAACCCTTCTTCTCTTCCCTTTGCCAATCCGCTTTCTGACTTTCTTTTACAATTGTTTTTCATTGGGTTTACAATGCAACATAATATTTGACATAATTTCTTTTAGTAATGATATTTGTTGGATGACAGATTATTTCTATTAGGGGGTTTGTGTTTTCCCAATTAGTCAATAAGGGCTGAGTTCATAGTTTTAAGTTGGTGTCCGAGTCTTGAAGAAAATTCCCTAATAACCTAAAAATGTCCGAGGCTTGCTTCTCACAGTTTGAGACAGTCAGAGTTGCATGCCTTGAGACTCTCCTTGTGTCAAAAGGTCAAAGGCACGTGCCTTATTTAAGTATCAAAATTGGAATTGACAATTCTCTTGATCTCTAATTAGTTGATTCTGTTTAAACTAGCATTCCATGTTTTATGAGCGTATTTACAGCTTTTCTGTTGTTGTATGCCCTATTGAGACTCAGTTTTACATTAAGAATTATTTAAAGTTAACGTTTGGTAAGATTTGGAGCTCCATGTTGGCAGAATAATTTGTAGCTATAGGAAAAAAAAATGGGAACACTGGGAAAAGTGCCAAAGTTCTTGAATAAAACTTAAAGTCACATTGAAGAGAAGCAACAATAAATCCTTAAATTCCAAAATTTTGAAAAGAATTATTGTATGTTATTATCTCTGAGCTGCCTCTTCAATGAGGAATGACCTTCAAACATTTACTTTCTAGAGAATTTCAGCCATCAGTGATTACCTGATTAAATCAACCTTAACCGACTACTGAGGAGAGAAGTTCATGCGTGGGGATGTAGAAGCCAGAAGTGTTTGCTAGCCTCAATGCTAACAGTGATCCCCCCATTTAATGATGAATAGATGACTCAATTGACTTAGTGCGCTTATTTTTCCTTAACAAAATAAATGTATAGGTAAATAATCAAACTTTAACATATGCCAATATTTCTCAAAATTATATCTGATATTTATATTAATAAGGAAATTGGTCTTAGGGCACAGATTTAGAAAAACCATCAGTTTAGAGAATGTAGTAACTTAAGAACTGTCAGATTCCCATGCTGATGTTTGAATTTTATATAAAAAATGGTTACTTGTATAAATCAGAGAAATGTGGTTGCTTGAAAGGAAAAGTCCTTCGATTCAATTTCAGAGTTCTACCTGAACTTTTCTTCCATAATGTGCATATTAGAATCTGATTCTCCCTGAAACTTGGACTGTCAAATGCTTATTCCCTGTACACTGCTTGTAGTTTTATCTACCCACAGGTAACGTGGAGAATGTTCATTCACAAATAGAATAAGATTGAAGTAGAATTTTTGTTGTCATTTCAGCATAAACCCGATTAGAATTGTGGTGAGAGCTTATAGTAACATGCTTTCGGAACATCTGACATCATTCTATTTGTTCTCTTGACTTTTGTTTCCGATTTTGTCTGCTGCCCAGTCTTTACTTGTTTCTGATGGTGGTTGTGAAGCATTGTGAATATGGTTTCTTAGAATTATTACATGCTTTTCCCATCAGGACCTGGTTCTTATTCTAAATCTCCTTGATGTATTATTAGTACTTATTCCCTTCTCTATACTTCATCAGGATATTCGGTACTGACAAGGGTTACCGAAAATTAAAGGCTCTGAAGAGATACGAAGCTGCAGCCAGCAACAAGCAAGCATCATGAGAGGCTTAAGGTAGATTACTGCTTTAACATCAGAGAATGATTTCTGCCTCATTGGCACCATAAAAGAACCAAGTTGTCTTTCTCTCTCTTTGTTGTGTATTCATTAGTTCAAATTGGTTGCTAGTCGGCAGGTTTTGGGTCTCAGTGCACTGAAACATAGAAATCTTTTGGATGGACTTCTTGTCGAGATTCTGGGTATGTTCCACCCACTGCATGAATCGAATTGTTCATCTTCTATAGTTTACCAAAAAAAAAGAAAAAGAATTGTTCATCTTCCATTGATCCTTTCAACATCCACCCATTATAATAGACTGGTGATTCGGTGCTTATTTTTGGAATAAAATTCATTTAAATGAAGTAAATTTCATCATATTAATTTGCTGTCTCTCAAGATTGGTGTAATATAATGGGAACCTGCTGTCCAATGGTACCTGTCCATGGATATAGTCTAAAGATGCACATTTCAATCCTGTGCATCTGCTCCTTTGCTTTGTTACTTAAAATTGAATTTGGAGACTAGGAAGAAAGAGAAATAGTCCAACATAAATTGTAACTCGATCATAAGAGGTTCTGTGCACATCTAATGGGGTTTATGGTCATCAAACTGCTAAGCCATTAGTTTTTTCTCTCTCTCTCTCTCTCTCTCTCTGCGTCTCTAAGGTAGGATAAAGTGGACAGTGTACCCACGATCAAATAAAGGAGAGCTCTATTAGTGTCTCTAACATAGGATAAGTGGACAGTGTGCCCACGAACAAATAAAGGAGAGCTCTTTGATGCTTGAAACTTTGTAGCAATGGACATTTGAAAACCGAAAGTGTGTGTGTTCTGTTTTGTGCACAAATAACTCTTTGAATGTCTTTTGAGTAGAAGCTGTTGTATTGGTTGGGGGTTGGAATCCACCCAAGTCCACATGGAAAATTCCTCAACTTTTCGTGTTGCAGTTTGGCATAAAGTTAAAAAGCTGGTG
The DNA here is from genome assembly GCA_017140935.1 of Hamamelis virginiana. Lineage (NCBI taxonomy): Eukaryota > Viridiplantae > Streptophyta > Magnoliopsida > Saxifragales > Hamamelidaceae > Hamamelis > Hamamelis virginiana. The sequence goes on along the minus strand of JAESVK010000377.1, from coordinate 3,400,287 downwards.
CCAAAAGAGGAGGACCCATTCACTTAAAATAGTTGGCAGCATATTTAGAATCATTTATACCAAAAATAATACATCATGAAAATCTGGAATCAAACACTTATCATTAATTTGGTTTTAATTTCCATGTTATAGAAGGTTTAAATTTTGAGAGTGAGTACTACAAGAAATATTGAAATTTAGCCTTAAACAAAAATTAAAATACAGATCCACACATTAGGCCTAGTTCATGAAAATATTGAACCAAATCTTGTAGTAATTTAAACGGTTTCAATTGTCTTTCTAAAATGGGAATGAGATGGTGGGGTTTGATGTAATGAAAAACATTAGGTGGAGGGTGTCATATCCATGGGCATGCAATGCAGGATTGGATTGAATGGAGTGAAGTTGGCTATGACCATATAATCGATCGACTCCAGCACAGAGATGGTGATGGGAAAACGGGACCAACATTTTACGCGGGGGCTTCACTCGATCCCTTCACCAAAAGGGGGTTTCTCCTTTATTTATCCACCTCAGAGCCCCTCATACACATTGTGTCATAAGAGGCTTCTTTGGCTCCATGTCACGCAATTCAACTTAAATAACAGGACTAAAGATTGCATTTTATAAATTAACACCCCCCTCCTCCTCTTCTGCCTCTTCCGATCAGTTCCCGCTAATTAAAAATTTATTTCGTATGGCAGAAGGTATTAAAAGTTCTTTTAAAATCTTAACAATCCCAAAATGAAAATGAAAATGAAAACGAAACTATAATCCACCTCATGAGAATGGTGTGCTGGTAAGTCATTCAAATATCTATCAATCCCAATTCATTCATATGACAAAAACACTCATTTACGTGGATCAAGCATGATTCCTCAACCACATGCGAGTTGAAAAAGATGTGAAGAGATTCATATCAATTTCATTACACTTCTTCCAAATTCTAAACCGTTAAGACAGCTAACAAAATCGTATAAGCCACCAAGATATGTCCAAATGGCTGGTAATTTTCCATCTAAGAGATGCCCAAATTCAAAGAAAAAGAAGAAGAAAAAGAGAGAGACAGTTAAAAACAGAGAGACAATACTCTAATATGAAGCCTGAAATCCAATTCTGGATTCAAGGTATGGATTACAAGGATTTCCCTCTGTCGTCAAACAATATTTACTTTCATAACTCTATCACCACCTAAAATTTAAACAACAACTCACTGCAAATTTGTGCAGCCCTGTGAACAATTTTCACTTCTCTCAATTGGCCCCAAATCAGAGAAATAAAATCATCCCTTTCTTCTTTTTTTTTTTCTTTTCTTAATTAATAACAAGGACGCCCTACAATGAAAGACACATCCCAACACAGACTAGCTACTATTTTTGTATATGTATCTATATCTATTGGTTTCTTCTCAGATCAACTACGACGACACTCACGTTGTCTGTACTGTGTCTAGCCAAAGCCAACTTTGTGAGCAGAATCGACGCGTCAGAGCACGCCTTGTCTGAGCTCTCGCCGGCGGCGCTAACTCCGACATCTCCCCCCGGTGACACAGGAGGCGACGGTGGCTTCTGTGCTCGAAGGCACATGCGAGCGACTCCGCAAGCGGTGTCGTTCGACACCACGTCCCACAGCCCGTCGCTCGCCAGTATTAGACACTCGTCCTCCGCCGTTCGATCCATAATCGTCACCTCTGGCTCCGATATTACGTACGGCTTCAAATAACTGTCACCTGAGAGAGGACATAATCACACACATGAATCAGGACATGTTTGCTATCATGCGCTGCGGGGTTGGTAGAATGTAGATTATATAGTGTGTTTTGTGAACACGTACCTATTGCTCTAGACATTGCAAGGACTCCAAGGACCCTTGGACCGTCCCAATATATGACCCGGCCACCGGCGGCTTCGATTCGATTCATCTCGTCCGGCCGATCAGGCTGTATCAATTGGCACACGTCAGCAAAATATATGCCTATACTAGCAAAAGGTTAAATGGAGAACACATCTTATGAGCCCTAGGTTCCACCTAAGAGCGTGTGAAACACGCACCGAGGTCATGGAAATGCATTTGCAGAAGCCAAATCCATTGTGAGATCCACGTATTCAGATTCTAATTTCTAGTGCTGAACACACTCCCAAACGAAGTGATTGGAGCGTGTGAGGACGCGCCGAAGGACTACTAGTAAAAAAATCGAGCGTGACTCGGAGTTTCAGATCCCGAACGGCAAGATCGGAACGCAAAGATTTTCAAAAAATTAAATCGATTTGCATTATGAAATTAAATCAGATTCAAATCGGTGTAATGCTTATTTCTCAGAAACCTTACCTTATGATCGGAGGAGAGGGGAATTGCGGTGCCGTTCCGGCAAAGCACGGCGCGCGAATCACCACAGTTAGAGACGATAATCTTATCGGGAGTAACGATCGCAACGACAGCCGTTGATCCGACTGCGTCACACTGCGGTGTTTGAAGCTCGCACCTGCAATTCGAGCTCAACGCACCGTTACTACACTCGTGGACCTCCTCGTCCATACGCAAGAAGCTTCGCTCCATCATCTCCTTCCACGATTCTTCGTCTCTCTCGAGCTCCTCTTTCACTATCTCATGCAGACGACCTTTACACTTCGTCGCCACCTACAAAAAAATATTAAACCAAATCGAAATTAGCATCAAAGTCAAATAGTGAAGAACGCTTCAAACAAATTCTGCGTTGTGATACACGTGATCAGATTATTACATGAGAGCAACCGTGGCCATCATAAACACCGAAGAAGTGGAATCCCGACGGAACCTGACTATTTTTCCGGCAGAAAGAAGGATGAACTGCTACAGCATCTTCCATGTCTCTCCTCCTGCCACATACAGAAGTCATACCGAACTTAGGGGACACATATACCGCACCCTCGCGTTCCACCTGAACTGACGCTGGAGCTTGACACAGATTCAACGTCTGTTTGGAATCCAAACCTTTCTCTCTCTCTGAGTCTCCGTTCCCTACTGTACTCTGTTTTGATTCTACCGCGCAATTCTCAATAGCGTTTTCGCACTCACGCGGCGACGATGGAGAACACAACTCTATTTTCTGACGTTTCCGGCCATTCTCCGGCGTAAGTACAGCAACATCGGCGACAAACTTGAACTGTCGAATCTCCAATTTCCGGCGCCTGGTAGGTCGCGAACTCGGCTCAACCGTTGCAGATGTCTCACTCTCTCCAACAACTCCACAGCACATCCCAGCCATTAAAATTCTCCGACTAATCAACAAAACAGATTCCACAACTCTGTGTTTTCTTCTCTCTTCGGTTAGAAAACCAAAACCCAAAAATAATAGTCACAATAACAGAAAGACGCAAATACGATAATATCAGAGAAAATCTCAGACCACGCTCTTCAGGACCCATTAAAATGGCGTCCCCTGGAGCTTTTTCTACAGAGCGGGCCTTCAATTTCACCTGGGGGCCACAGCTAGTTACGGGCAGCTGCCCGTCACCGTCTTGGGCAGGATCCGACATGTACAGTTGGTATGACGTAGAACTCTGAATACAAGATACAATCGCCGCCGTCCATCTTATCATCAAGGTTTCTCTCTCTTGCCGTTCATCTACCACGTGTAATAACTTTTAGAGATGTGTACGTGGCCCATTCATTTCGTAACACGAGTAGTTGAAACGACCTTCCTTTTCTGACACGCATGTGGTCCTGGGACAACCTCTCCTGTTATTCGCTTTTCGTAGTCTCTCCCTATTTTATATTTCCTTTTTAATACTGTTTCAGAGGATATCACCACGTGGCAGAATCGTGGAATACGAGATTTGTGTTGGATTTGTATTTCCACGCGCCTTAACTGCGAGTAAAAACACACAGCTCATTAGGAAATTCGATAAGAGAAGATGAACCTAGCTTTTTTCATTCGAAAAATACTATAATATTAGACACTTTAATTAAAAATTAAAAATTAATATATTAAAATTATTAAATACTGATGATACAAGTTTCAGCGAGTATCCAAACACCGAGTCTCAAGCCTGCAAAACAATATTAGAGAGGTCAGATCGAATCCGGCGAAAACCCTCCGACGATCAAGTTAGTGCTCAAAACTGAATAAGCATAAAGTTTTTCTTGTCCCCTCTGTTTGTGTTTCTTACCTTCTTAAATAGAGTGCGTCCTTCGTCTATTCGAGCTTATTTTTCTCCCGAATTGTGGCTGATTTTCTTAGTGTATAGCTGATACTGCAGATTCTCTATATGACCGTTACTTCCAGCTATACCTTTGATCTTTTGATTAGCGTGATCTTCATCTTGTAACTGACCTTGAGTCATCGACCTTAATCCGATAGCTATAATATCGGTTTTTATAAGATGTCGTATTTTCCCCTCATCAAATTCAAATTTAAAAATTTATGCTTATTAATTTCAAATAAATCCTAATTACTAAAATTGTTATGCTTGAATATAAAATCTAAAAGTATATACTTACTGCTCGATTAAAAAATCGTCTTCTATTTTTAACTTAATAATTGAACATGGATGGTTAAATACTTTAGTAAATTATTGTGCGAGTAGAGCGTGGCACGACGCTCCATAGATCCCGTGGGAGTGGTAACGTTTGGTTACTCTCTTTATTCTGCTTGTTACGGTTGTCCAATGAAAACGTCTTCGTAAGGAGCGACACGTGTGGGACCACATATCAACATCGACTGACGCTTGCAGAATATCTGAAGTTCGGTATCCTTATGAGTCGACACGTGTAGACTACTGACGCGGAGCTGAAGCTGTACCATCGTGCCTTGCGCTGGACACGTTTTGGGCACTGCCTTTTTAAATCAAAATCTGCCGTCCCCACCGCAAATTATTATTATGGTAAATTACTTTCGTACTCCCCTCAAGTATTTTGAATTCACACTGACCTCCTTTTGTTTTATAAATCACACTTATACCTCCTACCTTGGTTGGACAATTTTTCCTGCATCTTTCTTCTTAATATCTTTAAAATAATATATAGTACATATTCATTGAATACAATATTTTTTATATTATTTTATTCAAGTTTTTATTATTTATTGTGAGAAATATATTTTGTAAAATTTATTATTGAAATATATGTTATTTTTATATAAATTTGCATGTCATAATGAAAATACGGTATTATCATCACATAAAAATCACCCTCAACTTGAATATTTTTTATTCGTTTTGATATCTAAGCGATCAAATGACCATTTCTTAAAGCATTGAATTTAATCACTAAGGCAATAGCTTTCCACAAATTATAAGATGTTGCAATTAACTTGGATCAATCCACACCACATTGATCACATATAATACTTTCTCTTATTGTTAAATTGTCTATCTTCCTTTTAGATTCAGCAAAATAAAACTGATGGGGGATATTACATCATACGAAGACTAAATATCGATATAAAGATGATATTATCGGAGCACGGTCTTAAGAAGATGATCTCGGCTGGAAAGTTAACTACCAGGCTGGCAACGACTGTTATGCAAGGAATTAGCAATATCAACTGATATTAA
>JAESVK010000377.1:3360437-3378513 GCA_017140935.1 Hamamelis virginiana | reverse complement strand
TTGGAAAAAATATGATTGGACTATTTAGAATTTGGATAATATTGTGTCCTAAATCAGTAATATAAACAAATAATATTAGCATCACATAATGCACTATATATATATATATATATCTGAAGTAGAAAACTACTTCTTAATATTATCATATAAAGATAATGAAGAGAAATACTTGAATAAGACTTTTATACAAACTAGAATTTGATTCAAGTAGCCAATCACATATCAATTAGATAAGAAGACATATTCAATATGAAAATTATCACTTACCTGTTGTCCACATAAGAGAAATGCAGAAACTCCATATTGTAGAAATTCAGAAACCTACGGTAGTTTTGATCAAGGCTAGTGTTTGACACTATGTCCTTAAGACAGATTTCGTCCCTCTTGGTGCTTAGAGTTTCTCAGACATCTGCTTCCCAGGATACAATGATCAACGCTTAAAAAAGAAGCACAACAATTTTTGCCCATCTCTCTCTCTAAATGCAAACTAACAGAATATATGTCTTATTCATTCTCAAATGACTTTGGATGTGGTCTATTTATAGACTTAAAGGTACCTCTACAGACAGACACCATGAATAGACACAACTATATGTATGGACACCATGAATAGACACAACTCTATGTAAGTGCTCCATGAATGGATACAACTCTATGTAAGGACACAAAGAATAGACGCGACCCTAAAGAATAGTCAGGACTCTTCAACACAATTTTTATTCAAAATATAACAACAACTACAAGCTTCATGCAGAAGCAATCAACTTGGGTTTTCCATTGATCAAATTTGAACACACCTCTCGTTGAGGTTCAAAACTTCAAATGTCACAAATGAAATTCACATATATTGTTATATAATCCCCGAACTCAAATATCTCAAACATGACATTGCTTCCAGCTTCCCCCAACCCCCAAATGACTTCCACTTTCCGTTCCAAAGTGAACATATAACTATATAAGTAGTTCAATCTCGAACATTAATCCGTCCGTGAATGCATAAATATACTGGAAGTTCAGGGTATATCTCTGTTTTATTCAGAGACTAATAATTCATTTTACACGAGACATTGACATTTCTACAAACATTTATAATTCATTGGAACCCATATGAAATTTTTATAGAGTATACAAAGCAATCACACAAACTAAACTTACAAGGATATTGAGCTTCCCATTAAAAACAGAAGACACCTGCTTCATCAACTCCTCTCTTTGAGCTCGAGACGATGCATCACAAACTGAACCCGTGACCGCAAAACCCTTATCCTTCCATTCCCGCAAGCAATTGTTGAGTTCGGTTTCGTTACGGGAACAAGTGTGAACGATCGCCCCTAGTCCGGCTAGTTCCTCCACAACCGCATGCCTGTCCAAATTAAACAAACCAAAAGATTCAGAAGAAGGGTTTCATATCAATCAAATATTAAGGTTTTTAAAGACACAAAATGCTAGAAAGTTTTCCAAAAGAAGAAAAAAAAAAAAACTCAAGAGGGTTCAATCATTAACGGAGGAAAGTTTCTTTTCTCGAGAAAATAAGAGAGAGAAAGGGAGAGAAAGACCCGATTCCGCGAGTACCACCGGTGACAAGGGCGGTCATTCCTTTAAGAAACCATCTCGAATCTCTGCTACTGCAATCTACCTCCATCATGATCGATCTTTCTTTCTCAATCTCTGCAATTGTTGGAGTATAGGCCGTGTAGCATTTTCGTCAAAGATGGCGGGCTTTGGATAAGGCCTGTTTGGGGGAACTTTGAAAACTGGGTTTGGCTGCTCCTGATCCATTTTTGTTATATAATTTTTATGTAAACTGTGATTTAAAAAATACTATATTTATGCCTTATTTCTTGTCAAGATTGAATTGATTTGCAAAAAAAATGCACCTATCAAATAATACTGAATAAAAATCAGACAGAGTTAATCAGACAGGGTTAATGATCAATCGGTTCAATCGGATTAAAGTGTGACATCATAAATATATTCTTATTTATTAGAGTAAAAGCTGCAAAATAGATTAAAAATATAAATTTTTTTTTTATATATTTGTGCAATCAATTCATATATTTGAATGTATATGCAATCATCAAAATTGAAAATTGATAACTACTCTTGATTAATCCTTATAATAATTTTTTTTTAAATGCAAGATAAGAATATTGTAATATTAAATTAGGTGCCTAGGATTTTTTTAGATTAAATTGCCCTTTTAGTATGCCCACTTTAAGAGATTAAAAAAAAAAAATGGAGCTATTTTAGTCAATTTTGCACTTTTTTTTTTAATACCAAAATCCGGTCGGTTTTCTTAACCCACCAATAAACTCGTAAATCCACCAATTTAACTGCTGGATTGACTAGTTTTTATTAAATAAACTGATTTTTAGTATGACTAGATTTTAGGGGTTGATCCATCCGATTCTTGGTTCAACTGATTTTTATTAAATAACTTTTGCTTCGGGGTACTGTCTCCGAACTCCATACAGTTTTTAATCAAAATAGTTCTACCTCTGACCTCTCTACCTCTCTAACTGTATAGTTTGTGCGAGTCTACACCACGTTCCATACTAAATTCGTGCGCGGGTTGGTTTTTTAAGTTTTTAAAAATAATATATTTACTGTGAAAATGAATTATATAGTACTAAATAATTTAATTTAAAATTAATGAAAAAAATAATATGAAGAATCAAAGTTTGTTGCTGACCCTTTTACTCTCTATTCAGAAGAGCTTCTTGGCCCTAGCCCGAGAGTCATCCCTTCATACTTGTGGCCTCTGGGCTTCTGCGATTTTTCCTTTGAACAAGGCCCGTTTAAGGCCAGCTTTCATAAGTCAAAGTTTGGCCCAACTTTAATGGGTTGGGTTGGCTAGGCTTGAAATACTCAACAAAACTCTAGTTTGGGCTGGGTCTCTCTATTAGTGAGAGTTTTGTGGAGTAATTTAGACAACCAATTAGTCAGTCAGCATATTCGTGTAATGGCATGTATTTTTATTTTATAAAAAAATAAAAATAAATTTGAGCATATAAAAATATATTAATATCAATATTTTAATTTTAAGACTGGAGTTTTAAATAGGAAGTAGGTTTCTATGGTTTGGAAAATAAAAATATAAAAATAAAAGATTAGAGAATTAGGCTAATCTGACTAATTTTGCAACATTTTTCCTTTAAAAAAAAAAAAAAAAAACACCCTGACATTACTTTGTCACCTAAAATCCTTGGACCAACTTGGCATTGGGCATAGCTTCACTGATGGAGTTCTGTTGAATTGAGGTTTAATCCCCAATTTTATAAACCAAGTTTAGGTTACGCTGACCTTGTCCATTCTAGCCCTAATATATCCATTCTCTTATCCGAAATGTGATCGATCAACAACGATTAGCTAATTATCGTAACGACTAATGACCCTTAATTTGGTCGGACAAACTTGTTGTGATAGGCACCATACTTCCACCCCAATTTGACATTAAGCTAGAAATGTCATTTGAGCTAAGTATTAATTTGCATGATCTATTGATTAGTAGGAGGAGTTCACAGTCAGTCAAGGAAAATAATAGGATTATAATTCATTTTATTACTTAGAAAGTCTCCAATGTTGTTCAGAGTAGATGATCTTCTCTGACTTTATAAATATAGATCTCCAAAATTATGATAAGAATCCGGCTAGCATATATGATAGTCAGTTGTTGCATTGCAATGAAAGCTAAATCAATGCCATTAAAAAAATGGTCACAGGTGGAGAAATTATACATTATTTTGTATTCTCTCAGTCTTAATTTATCACTCACTACATTTATAAAATCCAATAAAAAAATGGTCAAGGAAGCATTTTTTTTCTTATAAAAATTTTAATATTTACACTTGGGTTGCTCCAACTTTCACTCCTATGTTATAGGGACTTAAGGAGGGGGGCCTGCTACCATATCATGTGGCAGACATTGATAGGATAACTAGATGTTTTGTTAAATGTTGGCCTCAAAAAAAAAAAAAAAAAAAAAAAGAGCCGGCCATTCTTCTCTTGCCATGAGAGTAGGTAGGAGGAGGTTCCTCCAACCTTAATTGGAGGTAATTAATGCTAAATATTATATAATATAATAAATGTTGTGATTTTGAAGATCCCACATCGCTTCCACACAATCCATTGAGTGAGTCTAAATGGGGGGTGACCCTTCACCCAGTATGACGCGTTTTAAACCCGTGAGGCCCAGTAGTGCCAAAGTGGATAATATCATGTCAGGCCCATTTATAACACGTTATCAGCACGATCGCGATGGGAGTTGTGTTGTGATCCTGAAGATCCCACATCGCTCCCACACAATCCACTGAGTGAGTCTAAATGAGGGGTGACCCTTCACCTAATATGACGCATTTTAAACCCGTGAGGTCCAGTAGTGTTAAAGCGGACAATATCATGTCAGATCCATTTATAACAATAAACACTACTCAAAATACTTTATTATATGTATATATAATGAGTAGCTGCAGGTTAGCACGATGCATTTTTCAAAACGGCCTAAACAAAGAAACCCACACAAGCTAAGAATGTGTCCTCATTCCCTCCCGGATTTTCTACAGTGAGTCTTTTGAAAGTAACCAAAGAAATAGACATTTCAAGCCCCATGTGCACCTCTGCCTCTCTATCTCTGTCTCTCTCTGCCATCTTAAAACCCTCACTCAGACAAATCCAGACCTCGCTGGCTGTTACAAAACCAAACTCAATAATTAACCTCTAGACAAGACAAAATTCCAACCAATCTCTCTTTAACTTCTCTTACACAAACCAGGCACTTTGTAGATACCAAAGTATGCACTCTCACTTTCCCTCTCCTAACACTTGTTTCTTCTCTCTCTCTCTCTCTCTCTCTCTCTCTCTACCTACGTAGAAAACAAAGAACCCACCTCAAAAAGCCACCTCAATAACCAGCAAAGCAATCTTCAGTTGCAACTTCCAATCCAATAATGGAAAAAAAAAATTGTTGGGTTATATAAATTCCCTACATTTACAGCCATGTCTCAGTTTTATCTGCCAACCCATTAAGTCAAAATTGAGTTTCCGTCAAATTTCCTTATAAAGAAAAGGTTGAAAAAAACAACTCTGAGGACTCCCCGTGTATTCTGCAGGAACCTTCGGTATCAACGAGTGGCTACTACTGTACTACATTCCAATAACTAGGTCTAGGGTTTTAGAAATTTTTGGATATGGTAGGGTACGTTGTAGGGGTCTAGGGTTGGTCATTGAGGGTGTAATAGATTGTAATATTGTATTATAACATGTATACACAAGTAAAAACAGAAGACGCGCAAATAGTGCCAGTGATGCTATATTTGTTCTCTCTATTAAACTAATTTTAAGGAAAAAAAAAATGTTGTGTCTGTAGTTTTGTGAATACTTAATTCAATTGATTCAGCGGAGTTGGTGGCATTTTTTTGGAGGTTTGGAGGAGAGAGAGAGAGAGAGAGAGTTGGGTAAGAGATCAATCGATCAAACAGTAGCCCGCATTTTGATTTGATTTATGTGAAGGAGAAACAGTAAAGAGTCGCAGAAAGAAATATATATATATATATATATATATATATATTTTAATAGAAAATAACAGGACACAGAAAATAAATTCACACACAAATATATACTCTCACATGTATAAGCTTCAGCTAAATACCATCTTTAACATAATCTAACTTTTAAAAGGAGGATGGAACTTACAAAGGTTGAATTAATACAGAGTCAGTGATGATTTGATGACCATAATATTTCTTTTTCTTCTTTGGTAATGGGGGGATTATGACCATAATATTTCATGTCGTGATGTATGTCCCTTACTGTTAGTCCTGATGGCTGTAGCTGAGGTGACTCGATGTCAGTTAATATTGTCAATTCTTTCACCCCTTAAGACCCTACAGTCAACTTCATCTCTCTCTCTCTCTCTCTCGTTTGAGCTTGCTGTTAACTACTGGAATTCTTACAACCGGCCTCAGCAACAAATTTTTGCTTGCACCACATAGAGGGAACTGGGTTCCAAAGGATTTTCGTAATTGCACCTTATCATATCTAAAAGCTGGATCAAAACTCATAAAACCCTAATATTACAATTAACAAAACTAGTGTTCTTCAATGCAACAGTCAAAGTGAAAGTGAAAAGAGATCGAACTACGTATAATCATATTCACTTAACAACAAAGGATCGAAACTGAGGTGTATTGGAATTAATTAAGTACATCATCTTTCAAAGTTGCGTTTTTCATTCATCAATTTCAGCTAGAATTCAGTGAGTCCACATGAGGCCTCCGCCCATCTACCATAAGATCAAAAAAAAAAAAAAAAGAAGAAGAAAGGCAAATTAACAAGAAATATTAAATTTTTTAAAAAACATAAAATTAGTAACTGGTCCATTAATTAAAGCGTGGCTTAATTTGGATTGCACCCTAGCTTCTTCGCCTTTGGTGGATCACCGAGCCTGAGCTCAAGATCTAAGTCGTCCATCGAAGTCGTTTTAAGTCCATGAACATCTGAATGGACACGATCAGATAGATGTAGTTTGAGGAAGAAAGGCAAGGAAGAAACAACATCAGTGTTCTTGTGTCTTTTGCTACTAATTATCACCTCCTCATGATTATTGCTTGATCCTCCATTTGCTCGATTTCGGCTACCAACAAAATTCAAGCCCAGCGACAGATCGGTTTCAACATAATCATTCTGCACCTGCAGGCATATTACGGACGATTCTTCTATCCTTGGACTCTTTGCTGCTTCAGTTCTTGAATAATCTGACATACTAAGTGGATTAATAACTGCAGTCACTGAATCTGACCCAGATGGAGGGGAAGAATTTGCATGAGACCCCTTATGGTATTTTTCTTGAACAATATTAATATTTGAAGAAGAACAATTAAGAGGCACAAAAGTATGGTCACTTAAATTTTCTTGAGTGGATGAATTAGCTGAAACCCTAGAAGGTGACAGAGCTCCTGATGATGGTGCAACAAAACAAGGGTCATGATTGTATTTATCTAAGGTGCAAACCTGAGATGGGTATTGAGGACCCAATGATTTACAAGGATTTTGGTCATGATTTTGATCATGATGAAGTACTTCAGTTGTTTGTGGGCTAAGAGATTGTTTAAGCCTAGCTCTATCTCTCCTATGGACATTCATATGACCACCTAAAGCTTGAGCTGACCTGAATTCTCTTCTACAAAAATTACAAGAATAAGATCTAGGAGGCCATATGCATCCTCCAAGAGCTCCAGCTGCATCTTCAGCAAAAGCTTGTTCTTCCCACGAATCGTTGAATGAGTTCATCATCGATGCTTGAATACGCGGCTTCAAGATGTTTTTCTTGTTCATCCACATCCAGTACCGAGCTTGTTCCATTGCACTTTGGCCACCAGAGATGGACATTTGGACTTATAGAAGCAAGTTGAAAGTTTAAAGAGATTGATGGGTTTTTGATGGAAGTTAACACAAGATCAGTACCATATATATATAGAGAGAGAGAGGGAGAGCTAGAGCTAGATGAAGGAGCTAGGAGGGCATCTGTGTATTCAAATTGAATACATGAAAGCAACTAGAGAATCTATGAGGAAGAGGAAAAAGCTTGGAGAAAAAGTCTTCCTGCTAACTTTGCGGTGTGGCTTCCTCTAGCTAGTTTGGCTCTTTCAGTGAAGCTACTCCGTTGGTTTTTAGTTGGTTTGCTACACAGTCATTGTTAGTAGCATTATTTTGGCAATTTTTCATGGGGTCCCTTTATTGTCTGTGAATGCAACTGTCATATATTTAATCCACATGCACGTTTAGACTAACGGTCATTAATGTAGGAAGAAAAAAAAAAGAGACGATCCAACGGTTAGAATTCCATGATGAAATGATCTGTTCTCTAGCTTAGAAAGGTAGAACATGGAAGACTACTTTGTCATACTCTACAGTCAGTAGGAGGCATTTTTATAAGTGGGAAAAGGAGACTAACCCCATATGAATACTAGCTAAATCAGACAAGACAAGCACTTGTGTAGAATGATAACATGTACTATAGTATAATTGAAATGTATAATAATAACTATAATAATTCCATAATGGTGGTTGTCATTTGTTAAATGTTCCCATTTGCCCAATTGATTAAGTATTTCCTTCTCAATGTTAATGTTCTCATCATTCTGTTTGGTTGTACATGAAACAAATGATAATTAAAATGTTTGCGATAGACTTAACCTTAATTTTTTTATCACTTTAAAGTTCAAAGTCTTTGTGTTTTGCGCGTGTAGTGAACGGGTTAAGAATTTTTTAGTATTTCTTCAAGATTACGTCAATTTAACGAATGGAAATCCTCTGTTTCACTAATCATGCCTCCATTTATGTCGTCTTCATATAATTGGGATCCGTATATATATATATATATATATATATATATATTGGAACCCATCAATATAATGGATCGATCCTCTACTAAATACAATATATTCTTTAAAATTAAACTCAGTTGAATGATCTTAACCTTTTAATTTTAATCAAATTGTATGAATAGTGGTGAAACTTCAGATATTACATCCTAGAAAGAAAAACAAATTCTATTAGATGGTTAAAATTATTCTATTTTAACATTTGATCAAACTAGTCTTCTTTGATCCTATCCCAAGTAACCACACCAAGATTATTTAAATTATTTAAATGAATAGATGTTTTGATCGAGGATATATGAGACATACTCAACGAGACTCACTATTTGGAGGATTCAAAGTAATTTTTCTAATTTTAATGCGAACCAATCATACAGAGTAGGCATAAAGTTTGACACAGGATTTGTAATTTAACAAATCAATTAAGGCATATAATCTCTCTCTCTCTCTCTCTCTAATAATCATGGAGTCATGGAGATCTAGATTGTTCACATCACAATTCTATTTATTATCAATATTTCTGTAAAGAGGGCGCCATGGATAAGGTATAGCCCATGCCTCCTTGAAGAGTAAATCATTGTGCCCTAGCTAAGGTAGGCTGAATGACTTTCACAACCAGCTCAAGAAAGAGTGGACAAAACTTTCATTAGAGCTGCATAATTAAGCTTGGGAAAATGTTCGATCTTACAATCTTACGTGTACATACCCAAACACTACTCAAAAGCTTGTACCTGCAGAATGTTTTGAAAATGGAATGCATGGACCGGTGCGCGCCCATGAGTCACCTCACCACAATATTAATTACCCTTATTGTTATTATTTTTTAAAAAAATATATTTAAAATCGATTGACCCAGTTGGACTTGCAGTCCTTCCAATTTGGGGGTCGACTATGAGATATGGACTGATTGGATTTGAATGGTTCTTTCAATACAATTTTTAATAGTATTACTAAAATAAGCTAATTATTGTCCAAACAAATATAATCACTCTCAAAACCCATAACAATACCATTTTTCCTGAGTATTTAAAGTAATTTTTTTGGGGATACTACATATGCCAATATGCCAATATGCCAAGGCACTAGGGATCGATATCTTAGGGTTGAGGTTTGGATCCAGACTAGTTATTTCGAAATACACAGTTCACCATGCATCCGATATATAGTAAGGGTGTGGAAATTCAAACTCGGAACCTCTAATTCCTAGATCGTGATCATTTTATTATCTATGCTACTAATTCATGCCATGACACTTGAGTTTGCAAAAATTTCACCTTCATGTGTAACAATATTCTATAATTTTGAGGCGATTAAGTGACACATAGCATCATAATTATGTCAAAAGAGATTTACTTTCCCTACTCTCTCTCTCCCCGGCCTATAACCTCGTTTGAACCTTGGAGAGAATAAAGAAAATGAAACCAAAATGCTTAAAAATGCAAAATAAATAAATTTATTTGTAATCAATTTTTATCATTTTCCTTTCCTTTCTCCGGTACTTTTCAAGATCCAAAATTTAAAAAGAACATAGCAAGTTAGTGTATGCGATAATCTAATTAATCATCTATTTTCAAAATAGCCACCAAATTAAGGTATATCATATATATTTACGAGCCACACCAAACCTGTCTAAATCGAATTGGTTCATGGGTTAAAATCAAACTTTGAGTGAATTAATCGAACACTTTCCAGCTTAATTAATCTGCCCTGGCCCAATGGTACTGAGTAGACAAATGACTTGTACTAGGAGCCTTGAGACTACTTGCTAAGGAGGATTCGTTTTCATGAATGTCCACAACCCCATAATTCCAAAATCTTAAGCACTAAGAGAAGGGACATGTAACCATCTTTTATTTAACAACTACTCACTCTTAACCCTTTTCTTCAATAAAAATACTACTAAGATTGTCTTATATCAATAGATTCTACCTAAGATGTCTTCATTCTCAACTTGTGGAAGAAGGAAACTCACAAAGGAACATAATCCCCCAACTTGAATTTGTTGTATTTGATTACAAAACAACAAAGAAAATGGGTTTTAAAAATTAAGAACTTTCGCGATAATTATGAACTAATAATTCAGCCTAAGAAACTCTAGCTAATTAAAAATATTTTTGCTGACCCATGAGAGATAGAGGAGTGGAGATCTTCTGTCCCACTTTTATGTACCACTTTTCTGTCCCCTCTCACAAATGTCCACCTTGTAAATTTAAATATGAATATTTATTAAAAGGTAGGATTTTTAAGGTGGATTTTTGTGAGAGAAAACAGGAAAATGGTACATATAAGTGGGATAAAAGATCTCCCCTTGATATAGAGCGGAGGCTCGTCTGATCTATATTAGGTGTGACATGACACTCGATGACTAGATTGATATTGTAATGTTGGTTCAATTTAACGAAATGACATAGTTCGATCTTCTAGCTTCTTGCATAATTTTGTTGATAATTGTCCAATACTTTGATTTATTAAATTTAATATTATGTCACCAAATTAATGTTACTCAAGATATTAATCTATCCATTATATAAAGAGCAGAACGTTGATATGGCGGTTCTAGAATTATTTTCATCTTTCATTCCCTTCTCTCCTTAATTTACTTTCATTCTTCGTCCCTATTGGTCTTGGCCCTACATCAAAATGATATGACATTAAATCATTGGTCTAACCAATTAATTGAAGTTTAATTTTTTAAGATTCTTTATTGATAGTGGGTCGCATTTAAGTTTCCTTTCTCTTTCCATAATTAATTCTTTTTCTTTTTTATTTATTGTGGATCTCATCTATGTCTCCCCCCTCTCTTCTTAATTTTTTTTTAAAAGAAAAATGCTATTTCACCCACCTTTTCCCACCCACCTCACGTGAAACAATGACTTTTATGATGTTGAAAAAATCAATATAACATTTATTGATGTGAACCACATATCAAATGCTAACTAAGATGTGTGTGAAGAAGTGGGTGAAATAGCATTGCTCTTAAAAAAATTGATTCCAATTTACTTTTTACTTTATTTGTGTTATTTTAAATTTTTTATTTTTCTAATAATACATCCAAATTAATTTTCTTCAATTTCTCTAACATTTCTAATCATTAATTCTTATGTATTAAAATATATACTATAATTCTATAAATTTAATTATGATCAAACGGTCAAGATCATATTAACAAAATATATTTTATACAATTATAATTAATTAGATAAAATTTTATTGATAAGTCCCGCACAATGCGTGGGTTTATGCTCGTATCAGTATAATTTAAACACGTAAATAACAATCTAAGGAATGAATGACAAAACTAGTATATTTCTTTATTGTGATCGCACCGACATATATGATTGTCACGGAAAACTTAGAATTTTGGGCACCTAACGGTATTTTGAAATCAAGGAATATTGTTTATATATTTTAAAAACATGTCCCATTCTTACTTCCATAAAAAAATTAATTTTTATAGGGAGCTAAATTATTCAATTTAATAATAATTTATTTCTATATATTATATTCAGCTATATATGTATATACTTTTTGTATTATATTTGTAGAAAATCTTGAACAGAATATGAACATTCACTTGTTTATTTCGTCATAGATGCTCTTAAATGGGCCTTTGAGATCCATTTATTCTGGCCAGGCCCTTGCCTTGACAATTGGTAAGGCTGGTGTTGACAAATAAGCTTAAAATTGGGCAGGGACTACACCCAGAAACTGAACTATTACCTCTTGATGTAATAGAAGCCTGGGTCGGCCCACCAATGACAGAACCTTCTACCTTGGGCATGCTATGCGAAGTCCATGAGGGGCTTGAAATTTTAGGTCTGCTTAAAACTTTAGGCACTCAAACAAAAAATCCCAATTGGGTTTTATTTAAAAAAAAAAAAAAAAAAAAAAAAGTTACCACCTAAGTCTTCGGCATCGTATTGGAGACTTAGTTTCAAAAGCTATCTTCATACTAGCTTATTATATCTAATCATTATCATGGCAAGAAAAGAAAGAAGAAGAAACACCTTAACCTGCACATATGGTACATATTTCATTTCATGTCTCATGTATGTGTTTAAACACAATATATAGGAAAATGTTAGGCATACGAAAACTCCGACTATCACCCATCTACCATGTGATAATTAATTAGGAGTCTAACTTAAACTAATTTAAATTGGGGAAAATACACTTTGCACCCCTGCACTTTAGTTCAAAAACACTTTGCACCATTGCACTTTAAAAGTGAACAATCAGTCCCCTGTATTTTCAAACTTTTGCATAGGGGCTTACAGCGTTTAAAAAGGTGAGTAGATTATGAATTTACCCTTTGTAAATTCAATGTATAATTGGGCACAAAACTAGGTCGGGTTGTTGGGTTACTAATATACCCAAATGAGTTTAGTAATAAAAAAAAACCCTAAATCCCCAAGTTCGCGATAGAGGTCGGGTTGTCTTCGGTGCCCTAAATCCCCAAAATCGCGGTGGAGGTCATTGATACACAGCATCTCCAGCCATCTCCACCCACAGCGTAGGCAAACGGGATCCTCCCTCCGCCAAACTCGACGGCGCAGGTGTCAGCGCACTTCACTCCGGCAACCTCGACGGCGCAGGCGCACTTCAAATAGCCGATACACAGCAGCATTAGTGTTCACGAGGGCTTGAATCTGGACCAATAGTGTTCGAATATCTTAGAGCTTAAAGGGTTTGGTTTCACGACAGTAAAAAGGTAAGGGTTTGATTTAATTTCTATTGCAATTTGTTTGGTGATTATCCGTTTTGTATATTATCCTCTTTTTTGTGCTATATCTCTTCTCTCTCTATCAACCCTTGTTGGATTTAGCTATGTGGTGTTTTCGTTATTTATAGGGTTGATGTGGTCCCAAATGAAAGTGAAAACTGACATTAAAGTTTGTTTTTTCTGTCATGCATTTTAGTGGTGTTTATTTTATCTGCTTACTTTGTCTACGTTCGATGAATTCAGGGCTGAAGTGGTCCCAAATGTATAATGTCAATAGTATGGACCATATAAGTTGTTTTATAGTAACTCTAACTCATTCACTCTATTGGCACCAGCACTATTCAAAAAAAATTATATTTGGACCACATGAGTTGTTTCACTGTAACTTTCATTCTTCACATTCATTTCATTCATATCCAGTAATGACATGTCCAATTTTTCAAGTTGATTTGGCACTAAAAATGTTGAATAATTTGTTATGTTTCAAATTGTTGTGTTCCTTTTAGTGTTACTCTTTTTTGTGAGATTCAATGTTGAATTGAATTAACTGTTATTTCACAATTTCTTTAATTTAGATGGCGGAAAATAGGTACAATTTGAGGTTCCACTATGGAGGCCAATTTGTTGAAAGGATTCATCATGGAAACGCAGCGGAATAAAAGTTTTTAAAATGTCTCATTAAGGGAAAGCCCGAAGAATAAAGTTTTTTATTATTTCTACTTAGAGGAAAGCCCGAAGAATTCACATCATCGTATTTCCATAGGAAAACATATTTGAAATGTTATAGGCATGCCATAAGACCGATTGGTGATGAGTCAAAGTGGGATGTCAATCATCCTGAATCCATATTCCCGCCACCACTTCGCAGACAACCTGGTAGGCCTAAAAAGGCTAAGAAGAGAGCACCAGATGAACCAAGGAATCCAAATGCAGTGCGTAGAGGGCAAACTGATAATAAATGTTGAAAATGTAAAGAATATGGCCATAATAGCCGCACGTGCAAAGGTCTCATTAAGGGAAAATACAAAGTAAGAGTGCGCAGCTCGGGAATAATAAAAATGTGAAATTTTCTTTATTTTAATTTGTTCATTTGTATGATATCTATTTGTTCATTTTCTGCCATTACCGTTAAAAGTAAGAAAATGAATAATTTTTTTTGTTGGTGACAAGGGAAATAAGGTTCGGAAGGGTAAAGGCAGTAAAGATGCAATAAGTACTGAGGAAGGAGCACAACAAGGAAGTGGCAGAGGTGATGGCAGGGGTGCTGGCAATGGTGCTGGCAGGGGGTCTGGTAATGGTGTGGCAACAAGTACTATTTATGAAGGTGGTACTTCTAATCAACAAGCAGAGGGGCATTCAGGAATGGGGATCTATAGTGGGTGTAAGCAGGGCGTTGGCCTTTTGACCCCGCCAGCAGCGGGCCAACCAGAAAGGGGGATGTATAGTGTATTAAGTTCAAGAGCATTCATGCAGATGAGGGGTGTGTCGTTTTCAACAGCCCAAAGTTCAAGAGATGTTAAAAACACTAACTTGCAAGCATATCCAACTAAGGGAAAATATAATGTAGTAATGAAATTTATTTTATATAAATATATTATTTATTTATATATATTTATTTGGCGGGTGGTGGCGGGTTTAGGGCGGGTTGTCACCTCTATACCAGCCAACCGACCCCACCCGCCAAAAATTCATCAAATCCACCCAACCCAACCCAACCCGCCTAACCATTGTAACCGCGGATTGCGGATGGGGTCGGGGTGGGCGGGTTTTTGCACACCCCTATTGGAAATTATTTCAAGGGGTCAAGATTTATATTAGTGCCTCAAGATTAGGATTTTTGTTTTCTTGTTAAGGTAACATTTTATTATCAAGTTGGTTCAAATGGTTCAAAAGTAGCTTAAACTGTACCGATGGCATTTTTATTGAATTTATACTATCCAGTTTAGTTTATTCTTATTATTCGTTTTGCTGTTTCTGTTATTTTTATATTATTTACTTGTGAGTGTTTAAAGGATTAATTAACTTGACCTGTCTCCTTAAAAAGTCCTCTTAATTGAGGCATTCAAACCTCATCATTTGATTTTCATAACTTCGAGGGATTCGAACTACCTTGCAGTGGTTCGAACTTCTAGAAATTTAAAATTGGATCAACAACTGGACATTAAGCGAATCAAATCGGATGTATCATGTATGTCAGTTGTCATAATAGTTTAATATAATGATGTAAAAACTAATGTGAGAAGTCATATAAGTTGATTATGGAAGAACATTAAATTTGAGTACGTTTATTAACATTTGTTTGGAAAAATAATAAACACATCACAATTTTTATTATCCTTCACGTTACTACCTTAATATGTAACTTGATATGACATGTCACTTATTATATTTACATGATAATGAAATTAATATATATGTTATAATTATTATATCTATTTGTGTGTTAAATAATCAAAATATAAAAATAAAATAAAATTAAACATGAAATTACAAGCAATAAGTATCGCAACCTACGCATGTGGGTGGATCCTCTTAGAGACCCTACAAATTTAATTTACGACCGTAAGTTGGCCCACGAGTTGTCTCATTTATGGTCGTAGTGACTTTACCCGGTTGACGGGTTGAGTCTACTGTGCCACGCACGTGGCACTCCCGTCGTATAATATACGTTCAATAACTGTAAAGTTTTTTTTTTTTTTTTGGACTTTGTTGCGACATTGATACAGCTTATGCTATGGGTTATCCAAATGATTTAACGCAGCCGTTTGACAAATTACATTGGTTTAATGCAATTAAATTGAAAACAAAATTAACAAAGGAAAAGTCAATGAAGAAAATAATAAGTTGGAAATTCCTTATCAACCCTTCCTAATAAATTTGTCTAACTCCTATGTCCAATGTAAATTGCAACCCTTCCCGTATTATGTCTAATTTTATTTAAAACTGTTGATAGCTTTGAAGGAATTAAAAATTCTTTCAAAAATTATGGGATACATATTTTGAAAAGTTGACCGTTAAATTAGATACTATATTCATGTATGTCATGCCTGCAAAAAATTACAGTGATTCAACGGTCACATTTTTTTCGTAATATGTTTTGAAGTTATGGCACTAAATCACTGTGATTTTTGGCATGCATGACATCTAATTAAACGGTCATTTTTTCAAAATATGTATTTTACAATTATTTATGAATTTCATGCTTACATAACTTATGTAATCATATGCTACTAGACTGCGACTGTATATATACTCTCAATTCCATAGATGAGAGATGAAAACAATTTTTTATAATATATAAGAGAGAATTGATAATAAATTATGAGAATGTAGATAAATTTTCAAAGGCTTAAAAATGGTTGACGATTGTGATAGCCGAATCTCTACTTCCCACACATATGAACCCAAGTATAAGGGCAAATATGGGCGGCAACTTCTTGGCAACTTGTTTGGCTTTCGGAGTTTCTGTTGAGAAAAAACACCTCTCTCATACCTCCCAATTCCAATTTAACAAACCGAATTTCTTCTTGTACTGACGCCTCCTCAATTCATCAGAGAAACTGGCAATCCCAAAAGATAAAGTTTCGTAATATACGGAGAGATCGACAACCCAGAAAGCAAAAAGAAAAAAAGTTGAGCGAGGGAGAGAGAGATTGTTTTTGGGTCTCGTAAAAGACTGAAAGCAGGGCCTAAATGAACAATTTTAGGCCATGAAGGGCGGCTTCATCAATTAGAACTTGTGAGGGGCTTCGTTGAGAGAAGATGTTCCAGGTTCGAGAAACGAGTCACGTCCCGTTCAAGCCATGCAAGCTCTCTGCTTTTTCAACACAGAAGCCATGCATGAGGTTACTTATCTTGATTTGTCTCGTTACAACGATTTCATTCTTTATCTACTCAGCCTTTTCGGATCAAACTTGGTGGCTCCGATTCCCGGAATATCTCGCCACCAACGACGAAGCCGCCCCCGCCGCCGTCGCCCCCGCCGCAACACTAAATTCCAGCTACCACTGCGTAACCCAAGGCAACATTTCCGGCGAAAATGTCGAACCCACCAACATTTCCCACATTCTCTTTGGAATTGGAGGCTCGGTTGCCACGTGGAAGGACCGGAGTCACTACACCGAGCTGTGGTGGAACCCAAAACTGACCCGTGGGTTCGTATGGCTCGACGAGAAACCTGGAAAACTCTGGCGGTGGCCCCAAAATTTGCCACCGTACAAGGTTTCCGAGGACTGGACCCGGTTCAAGTTCTCGAGCTCACAATCAGTGATTCGGATCGCCCAAATCGTTTTGGAGAGTTTCAAACTCGGGTTACCCGACGTTAGATGGTTTGTGATGGGAGACGATGATACGGTGTTTTTCACTGACAACCTAGTTTCGGTGTTAGCGAGGTATGATCACTGTCAGATGTATTATATTGGAAGCAATTCAGAGAGTGTGGAACAAGATGTTATGCATTCGTACGATATGGCATTCGGTGGCGGTGGATTTGCGATTAGTTATCCTTTAGCTGCTGAGCTGGTCAAAGTATTGGACGGTTGTATTGAGAGGTACTACACATTCCAAGGCTCTGATCATAGGATATGGGCGTGTATGAGCGAGATTGGTGTTTCTCTCACTAGAGAACGCGGGTTCCACCAGGTACGAGTATATTTGTATTGGATACTATTTTATGGGTTGGTGACGTGTTGGGTGTTAAGTCCTGATAGGGTTTAGCTGAACTAGTACTTACACGTGGCAGAATTATGTGTATCGTGATAGAATTCTGCGGCTCACGGGATCGTCTCTCTCGGCAAGTGAGTTTGAACCTAGACGGAGTTGACACCGAGTCTCCGATCATTTAAGTTAGTTAGGTCGGTCCGATTAAGTGACGAACAAAATTATGCCACGTCAGCATAAAAAAGACAATGGATTCTCTCGCTTACCAAATTACCAAACCTAGCTTTGTTGTTGTCTTGTGGGGTAAAATAAACCT